>PVIW01005758.1:0-69898 GCA_004026585.1 Noctilio leporinus
TTGCGTAGGATATCCAAAAGTTTACTGCCTATATTTTTCTCCAGGACCTTTATGGTGGCACTGCTTATGTTTAAATCCTTTATCCATCTTGAGTTTATTTTGGTGTATGGTGTAAGTTGGTGGTCTAGTTTTATCTTTTTGCATGTTGCTGTCCAGTTCTCCCAACACCATTTGTTGAAGAGACTATTTTTACTCCATTTGATGTTCCTTCCCCCTTTGTCAAATATTAGTTGACCATAGAGTACTGGGTTAATTTCTGGGCTCTCTATTCTATTCCATTGATCAATATGTCTATTCTTATGCCAGTACCATACTGTTTTAATGACAGTAGCCTTGTAGTATTGTTTGAAGTCTGGTATTGTGATTTCTCCTACCTTGTTCTTCTTTCTCAAGATTGTGGTGGCTATTCGTAGGCGTTTTTGGCTCCGTATAAATTTTTTAAGTATTTTTTCTATCAAACATCTTTTTAAACAGGGTTAATGGGTCAAGTCTGGCTGGCTTGCCCTTTCCCCACTGGGCATATCTCACAATCCTTGGGAAGCTGTTTGCAGAAGAGGTCAAGGGGACTATTCTTCTCTCCAGGACACAGTCACAGCCACAGCCACATTCTCTGAGGCTGACCTGTTTTAAAATACATAGCCCAGAAACTGGACAAACAGCACTTGTTTGTGCCACTGCTCTGTGCACTCTCAACATTCTTTTATTTTTCATTTGGAAGATTTCCACTTCCTTCAGCTTGGCTTGAGGGAAGGTCCTAATTACTTATTAGTTCTTGGCCCTGAATCTCAGAATCTTGCTATTCATAGAAATTATGGCTCCCAAGCAACACCAGACACTTTGTAGAGGTAAATCCTTACTTAAAACATTCTCCTTTGAGAAGCATTGTCCTATAAATTCTCCTGCCCTTGTACTGTTTCACTTAGCTCCCTGTATCCAGCAAACAGTTTTGCTATTTGTTAAATGAATCAAAATGTTAAACAACATAATTTTCTATTATTAAAATTAGTTACATTGAAAATGCAATTTGTTCAGGAATCCCTAATTACCACAAATATTTTCATATTATTTTTAAGATGCTATCAACTAATGGACATTACAATGTTCATTCATAGTAATCAACTTTCTAGAAGCCCCACCCACATTGTCAGCATCCTCTGAGAGCACAGCCAAGCAGAAGATAGAAGAATTTATGAAGTGTAGATGAGTGGAGAGACATAGGTCCAAGGGAGGCTTGAGAAGGCAGGAAAAGCCTAAGGAAGTGAAGAGATGTCCCTCTCCTAGTGTTTTGATTTATACTGTTTGAAGGAACTCCTGCCCCACTCCCCACCAAATTGTACATGTCCGGTGTCAAGATGATAAGGAGGAGAGGGTAAATAGAAAAACCTCTGACTCATCAACAAACAGGCCTGTTTCTGCTCTCTGCTCATTGGTGTTCATACCATCCTTATCCTCACTAATGTTTTTGGAGCAGACCTTGGAATAGTTATACCCTTTCTCAATATCAAGTGGGGAAAGAAGTTAGGTGTTAGGGACAATTTTTAGCTATATCACCTTTTAAAGCAAGCTCTGTCTCTCCTAGGAAACTGTGCCTTAGCACTTCTTAGTTCCACATGGTGAGGTCCAAAAACTTTTCCAAAGAACAAATAATACATAAAGTAGGTGTGTGTGTGTGTGTGTGTGTGTGTGTGTGTGTGTGTATGTGTATAATAAAAAGGCACCTGTGTGGCATATGTCATTGCAATTCAAGTCCATTTGGAGATAAATTTTCCTCTGATGTGTGTTAAAGAGTTCCATATATTGATGTTATTATTTATATGATAACAAAGAGAATTAATGTAAACCATTTCACATAGGAAAAAAGGATAGATGGTGTGCAGATTATTTGAGGAAACATCTGAAAACTGATGGCAAATTCTTCTCTATGTCAAGATCACACAACAGGATGACCTCACTACTCAAGAATTCTACCAAAGCAAATAGTGCAAAGAAGCATTCTGTAAGTGGCCTCTTCCTGTTAGTGAGTCTCATTTTAAAAGCCTACTAAAAGCAAAGAAAAGCTGTTTGATTTAAACTAGTTCTTACAGATTCCATTCGAATGCAATCATTCCATTGTTTTCTAAAGAATTACATTTGGAATAATGCAGACATTTTTAAAAATTGCTTTAAAAAGGCACTTGTTCTGAACTTTATGTCTGAGACTATAAAGGGGAAAAAAATCAAACAGTCATCCGAAAAGGCCTTGGGCAATAAACCAGTCATTTTAATTCAAATTCCCCTTTACTGATTTAAGGAAACAGCCTTTAAAATTATCCTAATAATTAATACTGTCTATTTTAAAATATATAAACTTATTTTTGAAGACTCAGAAAAATCTAAATTGCATCTCAACATGTAATTATACCCTTTCATGACTTGCAGCAGAAGGAAGAAGGTAATTTCTCAGTTTTATTGGAACAGTGCCCTTGGGCCAGGAAGCCTCAAACAAAAGTTGATCAGAACACCTTTCCCCAGTGGCAGCCTTGCCAGACACAAGATGTCACATGTATTTCATGAACTATTAGTCTCCTGTCTCCTTTATGTTCCCCTACTCATAAATCAAATATAAACTCACTTTTTGTGGTTCTTTCTTGACTAAAAATGTTGAATCACAATTGTTTCCATTTGGCTTTTTATGGCTCTTATAAGTCAGTCTAGACTGTTCACAAAATAATGACTTTTCTAAAGACTTTCTGATGCGGGAATGCTATAAAAGTGAAAATGCCCGAGATAAACAGGAGAATGCCTGGTTCCCTTAATGGACTCCCAGAGGTCTCCTTTATTGGAGTCATGCCCTAGGGCCAGGAGTCTTATAGAAATTTCTATGTGGCTTCAGCTCCCCTAAGGCCTGGTCTTCAGGTGGAGATAGATGTTGTTTTCCTCTCACTCTTTTGTGGCACAAACATAATCCTTCAGGTCTACCAGGGTGCAAATTCAGTTTGTACCATTTCACTTGCCTTGTCCCATTGGATGGAGTAAAGAGCCTCTCTGAGTCTGTTTTCTTACCTGAATGTGACAGAAAGGGGGAAAAATCAACTATATACCAAATGTTGATTAAACACCATGACATTTCAGGCAGAGTTCATCTCCCATATCAAAGGAAACGGACACAGTTTCCCTCCTTAAAGAAACTCATAATAGAGAAATAAAATGTACAGCATGTCACAGAATATTATCTGTAGGCCAGGCAGGGGCATTTTAGTTAGGAAACCAGGGAAAGCCTTGAAGAGAAAGTGATTTGTGAGCAAAGGTTTGAAGGAGGTGAAAGAGCAAGTCCTGTCCACGTTTGGGGGAAAAGCTTCAGTCTGAGGGAAGAGCAAGTGCAAAGGCCCCAAGGTAGGAGTGGATCTGATGTGTGGGAACAAGAGTGTGACCAGAGCAGAGAGGACAGGAAGTTAGATGAGATGAGGTGAGAGAACAAATAAAGGCAGCAAGATCATCTAGGGAGAGAGCTAGCCACGAGTCCATGGGTTACATGCAGCCTGCCACCTGTATTGTAAATAGTTTTATTGGAACCACACCCATGCCCTTTGGTTGGCTATTTATAGATGCTTTCAAACTACAACACTAGAGCTAATTAGTTACAACACAGACCACTGAGCCCAGGAAGCCTAAAATATTTTTCTGACCCTTTACAGAAAAGACATATCAACCTCTGACTTAAACAAATACAGGTTTAATTTTATCTGTGGCAAAATGTCTAGGGTAAGCAGACATGGTACAGTGACTCCATGATGTGACTGAAGACTCAGACTCCTTTTATCGTTACATTTCCTGCCTTATTATGATCTGCAAATGACTGCAAATGCTTCAGACATTACATATTATATCCACATTGGAGAGAGAAAAACAGGAGAAAGAGGCATCTGTTTCTTCTACCAGAAAAGCAAAAGTCACCTTCTCTCCCTGAAAATCCCCTTCCTCTTGCACATTTTTCCTTATCTCTTTACCCAGAAGTGGATCATATAGCCACTGCAGCTTCAAAGGAAGCTGGGAAAGCCATGAAAAGGAAAGTCAAGATTGACTTAGACAGTCACCTTTAAACATTTTTGACTGTGGCCCACAGTGAGAAGCACATTTCATATCACAGCTTAATATGCACAACTGAAACATAAAAAGTATAAACCACAATTTTATGAAAAACAGCTTACATCTAAGTGTGCTGTACACTGATATTTTCTCTGTTTTTTAAAAATACTAGTCATTGCCCTGGCTGGTGTGGCTCAGTGGATTGAGTGCCAGCCTGCAAACCAAAAGGTTGCCAGTTCAATTCCCAGTCAGAGCACATGCCTGGGTTGTGGGTCAGGTCTCCAGTTGGGGGCATGCAAGGGGCAACCAATCAAAGTATCTCTCACACATCAATGTTTCTCTCCCTTCCTCCCTCCCTGTGCTTCTCTCTGAAAATAAATAAAAGCTTTTTAAAAATAAAATAAAACACTAGTCATCTACTAACTTGATTTCATTACTCACTATTGGGTTGTGAGTGTTACCATAGACAGAGAGTCAGAGGGTTGGGGAATCTCCCCTATTGACCAAGATGGTAGCAGGTGGAGGTTCTTACACTGAGCCCACCCAAAGCTAGACATATCAATGGATAGGGCCCAAGAGCACATGGAAAGCAAGAATAATGAATGGATAGGGCCCCCAAGTGCATTTCAAAAGCTAGAAAGTTAATTGGATAGGGAAAAAGACTCCCCTCCCCCCATCCCTGTAAGAACCTTGAGCTTGAGCAGAAAGAGGAGATGGTCTTTGTGACAAGAGTCCACAATTCACCCACGTCGCATGGGACATGAATAAAATCTCTTTCCTTTTGCAACAGCACCTGCCTCACAAATTTGGCTTTTGTGGCAGCAGGCAGCTGAATCTCCATTTTATTTAGTTACATGAGTGCAGTATGAAAAGTATAAGTGATCATGACCTATCACTAGGGGCCTGAATGTTGCTGCTCCAAACAAATCTTTCTCCTTTCCTATCCCTTTCCTTTTCTTTCCTATATTTTCCTTTCCTTCCTCTTTTCCTTTTTCCCAAAGAAGGAAATAGATATTGAGTTGGCAACTAATTATATATCCACAACACCCACCATAAATGAGCTGGAGGCCAAATATAGTTCCACTGAATACTGAAGGAAAAGGTGATCCTTTTTCTGAAGGAACTGCAAACCCTGGTGATGGACCTTTGTATTCTACATTAAATTCAGGTAGTTGTGCCCCCTACTCAGGACTGTTGAGGAGGTTTCTCAGTATTCCTGGTATAAGGCACCTAGCACTGTGCTGACACACAAGGCATTCAGGACACCTCAGGTTACTTCCTCACATCCAGTCCTCAAATCCAGGCCTGGTTCTGAGGGTAGCATCAACTAGATAAGGGATTAATTCACTTTCAAGAATTGGAAAGCCCAAGGGAAATTGTATGTTGCCTTGGTGCTACTTAATTAACCTGTTGGGCATGGATAAATGCTCACAGGTTGAGGGTTATGCTGCATTTAACCCACTGTTAAAACAAACAACAACAACACTCAATTATCAGCCCAAACCTTGATGACCAGATTGCTGGACTGTGCAAGAGAGGAGGTCCCCGACCACAGGGATGCCCTGAGGTGGCAGAGGATGGACCATTCTTCCTGAATTCACACAAAAGTAGACCTGAAGATCTCTGGACTAGTCATCTTTAGTTCCCTCATTTTTGCAGGTAGGAAGAGTGAGGCCCAGAGAGACCTCAGTTAGGTATACATGACAAGTTCACACAGAAAGTTTCGGGCTGGCAAAAATAATTTTTTCTTCCTTTTTCCTTTTCAATGGCTCTAATAGTACTTAGTTGTCTTTAACTTCATTTGAAACAATTTTGTTAGCTTTTATTGTGATTGCTGTTATATTGTTACAGAGTGAGTTTCCCAAATTCCCCACAGCCCACTGTTTGGGGGATAGGGGAAAGAAATAATACAGTTCTTAAGGTACTTTGTGTATCTATGGCAGACTTGTACCTAAGGCCAGTAAAAGGAAGGATGATACTATTTAAGATACTTTGCATATCAATGACAAAAGAATAGCAGAGTCTTTCTTGAGGGGAGAGCCAGAAGGAAAGGAGCCAGCCATAAAAAATGGGGGCTATGCTGTCTGTAAGGTTGAAGAGGGGCCCTGCAGTTCACCATGAAGCCTGGTGTAGAAGAAGGAGCCATGCAGTTTTGAAAGAATGAAGAGCTGCTACATAGTCTGAAAGGGCATAAACAAGAATCAGCTACAAGGTCTATGTCAGAGTAGAGAGGCAGCTAGATTAGAATGTGTTAATGAACCTGGTGAGAACTACAGGATGCATGGGCATCTGCTTGAGAAAATACTTGCTGATGTGTGTAGACAGTTGTTCAGGACCACCTGGTCTGGTACTGGGGAACTGTAGCCCTGTGCAAGCAAGGCCTAGAACATCAGGCCTGCAAGACTTGACCAGAAAACTGGCAATGCTGGAGGCAAGCATGATCCGGCATTAGCCAGGAGGTTTCCATGGGAAATCTGGCCTAAGGAAACTATAATTTATCCCCTGAAGCCTGTTCTATTCTTGGTCTCCCCAGTTAATGTATACCAGATGTTTATGCTCAAAGCACAAAATGACCTCATACACCCTGCCTTATGGCCACCTGGAGTTTTCTTGTCTGGCCAGTGCTGACCTGAGTGGGGAGTTTCTGCATCCCTTCAATTGTTATCTCTGAACAATATTTATATTCTGTAATCAGTACTGTATAACATTGATTGATGAGCTTTGCATGCATGCATACCATATACCCCCTAGGTAATCTGAGGTCAATAAAAACTCTTGGAAGAAGGTGCTCAGGGCACTTCTTCACTAGAGAGAATTGCCAGCTTTTTGTCTCCCCAGGCACTGGTAGACTCATTTCATCTGAGAACAGGGGAACTTCGTGGGACAGGGTCTCCCACACACAGTGACCTAGGGACAATGCCCTAAACAGACATCTGACGCCACACCTGCTATGGCCTGCAAGCTTAAGAACACGCCAACAGAAGTCCTCAGGTAAGATTCTCATGGGCCCATGAGAAGGGCCAAGAGTCTCCATTCCTCTTCTCCATGGGCCCTCAAGGCAGTCCAGGCGCAGCCCTTCCTCCTCAACCCCCAATAAGCCATTGGGGGGTTAGCTCCCATACTAGCTACTATCAGTACTATCATACAGCTAGTACTTGTGTACTAGCTCCCATACTGATCTCCTTCTTCCTCAATTCCCAATAAACCTGTTGCCTGCTCCCACCTCAGTCTGTGGGTGATCTCTCACAGCAAGGCTGCTCTGATAGTCTGGTGCATAGGAAGAGAGCCATGATGTAGCAGCTAGGCAACTTTGTAGAAGAGCTGGTCCACTATGGGAGAGGGCATGCAACCTGCTCTAGTAAGAAAGCAGGCACACTGCTGCTTTGATCATACCTGCTCCAGCTGACTCCAAAGCCACCAAGGACTCTGCCTTGCAGAACTGGACTCTATCTGGGCTCTTGGAACTCAAGACATATGGAGAGGATACTCTCTTAGGACTTGTGCTTTTCCTAGGCATCACCACAAACCAGTGTAACATGGCACACACAAACTAATGTAATATAGCACATATTTTTCTGGACTATTATAGTACATAGGCTGATGACATTATACTGCAGATTTTGAAGGAGAGAGCTGACAGATAAGGAATTGGGGAACTACAGGTTTTGGTGTACAGCCTTTTGGTGAGCAAGTGAAGTGCTAGGTTTTAGGGGAAAACAGGGCTCTAGGTAGAAGTGCTACTAGCCCTCCCAAGGTTGGAATATTATAAATAAAGACCTGTTTTTCTCAACACTAATTGTTGGGTCTTGCACCAAGATGCCACATAAACAAGTCCCCCTTGGCTCAGTAACAGTATCAGAAAACATTTTTTTTAAAACTCATCAAAACTGATGAATTTGTGTGCAACCACTTTAATGCTGATGAGGAGGAAACTACGCAACATTTTTGGCATGTTACACTAATTTCAAGAAAGGTAAAGGCACAATGAACACACACACACACACACACACACACACAAGATTTGTGCAGTGTATGGAGAAGGTACTGCAACAGATGAAATGTATCAAAGTGATTTTCCAAGTGTCTTGGTACTAGTTACATTTTTGCCAAATTATTCTTTGCTGTGGGGCTGTCTTATGCATCAGAAGATGTTTATTAGTACGCCTGGCATCTACCCACTAGAAGCCAATAGTGGGAGACAGCTGATGTACTCAAAATATCCAAACCAATAAAGTTATTGATAAAAATGAAAAATGTCTTTAATTTTACAAAAAAAAAAAAAAAAGACTTGTTGACCAATCCAATAGGTACCAGAGTCCAATCTCTTTACTCCAAATCCAGCAGTCCTTACAACAGTGATTAGCACAGCCCCTCTAAAGTGGGGTTCAGGCCCATACACTTAACTGACCTGACTTTTGCCTATGTGGGCACCTGCATTTTTCTAGAGATCATAAGGATTCTAAAGTGGCCATGTGACTCTAAAAAGATTAAATGAAACTCAAGTGATTTATTTTGGGGTAGAAAAGAGGAGGTCTATTCAGTGGTCAGGACCAGGAATCAGGAGCTAAAACAAAAATCCCAAATATTTTCATCAACCCCTTCCCCTGCTCTGCCACTCACACACCTGACACCCTGAACTGCTGAGTTCTCCAAAAGGCCTGTGGACTCTGTTCCTCTGCCTCCCACAGGCAAACAGTAGCGAAGCAGGCGATCACTGGGAGTTTATCTTTTCATTTTTACTAACGGATCAAATTTCTTAAACTCAAGGGAGCTCTGAGAGGCCATGTCCAGCGAACAGCCCTCCGCAAGTGGGGCCCGTTGAGCAAAAACAAAATCTATGCTTAGGGCCTTACTCATAACCTCCCAACCCCGGGATGAGCACACTAGTCAGGCAGCGGCCTCTGTTGGAAACCCAAGGGTTCAGATTACCTCCCAGTCAGTAACTCTCCTCCGGGCCCCAGGGTGGTGATTGGAGGACACCCCAACCTTCCCGGAAGCCCCTTGCGCACTGCCTAAAGCAGACCCTTCCCTGTGCATTCTGGCCCAGGCTGTCGGGAGGAGGTAGTGCCATTGGCCCACGCAGAGCAAAAGGCGGGGAGGGGTGGAGCAAAGAGGGGCAGACAAGGGTCACCATTGGCCAGAGTGGGCCGAGGGGCGGGGAAAGGCTGTCTCTGCGCAATGAACCCCGGCTGCCCTGGGCAGTGGGCGACTAGGATTCTGTGCTGGCCGTGCGGGTCCCGGCAACAGTGCAGCACCGACAGACGCCTCCGGTCTGCAAGATGAGAGGACGGTAAGTAATACGTAGACAGGACAGTATGGGGCATCCAGATAGCTCTGACACCTCTGCCCCCGATGCGCCCCCGATGCGCCCCCGAACACTAGTCCTAAAGCCTGGGAACTAGAGTCTTTTGGCTGCTGCAAGCAGAGTCCCTCCCTCTGCCAATCTGGCTCACACATAGCCCAATGCTGAGTTGGGAGTGGGCATTACGCCAGGCACCTCTTAAAGGGGAGGGCACCTGAAGGGTTAAAACCTGAGCATGAAAGGTGATGCAGCCGCAGGCTACACCTTCCCCACCGTTGTCTTTCCTCTTAGCCAATATCCTAGAAGCATTGATCTTAGAGTTAAGGGGAGAGGCTCCAAGCGCTTCTCATATAACTTCCAGATTTCATACCTGGAAACCAAATTATCAATCTCGTTGTCACACAATCGCTATCTAATAGAGGATTTGCCTTGTTTCCTGACCTGTGCTAAAGGGGTTTAGCGCACTATATCTTCTACATCTTACAGCCCTAATACTTTTAATTGTTCTCATTTCCAGATGAGGAACTGATGCTTAAAGATTTAGGGAACTATCCAGTTTTATGCCCAGAGGAATCAGTGGTGGGGTCAGAATTTAGCGTGGGGCTTATTGTGCGAGGTCTCACTCATCTCACCCTGATCACCCCCATGCTCCTGATTCTGAGTATTACACATTTCACTCTTGTGAGATGCCTCAGAATTGTTATTAATCTGCACAGCCCTGTTTACTTAACCTATTGGGCATGAATATCGGGCCAGTGCTATGCCATTGTTATCTTAAAACACTAAGGGGAGCTTTAGTAACCACATTTAACAAACGAATTAAATAAGGACACAGCAGGTAAAGGCTGGAATTCTGTAATTTGAACCCAAACAGGTTAGACTCCAAAGCCATGAACTTGCTCTTGTGTGAAGGGACCCTCACTGGCTACTTTGTAGTTTAACTGTCCACAAGACAATCAAGATTTGTTGCCTGTAGCCATGATTTAAAACAAACAAACAAATAAACAAAAACTGTAATGAACTGGTAGAACTAACAGACTAATAGATACATGCAGGTCTGCCTTCCTCCTATGTAATTCCTGAGCTGCCCCTGCCAACAGGATGGGAGATGCTAGGGAGAAGGAGCAGGGTGAAGGAGGCTAGAGGGAAAAGGAAGGGAAGCAGAGAAGAGAAAAATGGAACATGTTAAACTTAGGTCAAAATACTGCTGGCTGGAAGTAGTACTTTACCAGTGTTTAAGTGTATTTCGTTAGTTCCTGTCATAATTTTCTTTGTATGTAGCTCTGATGGTTCAAGAATTGACAGTGAAAATCAGGTTGAGGCCAAAGATCACAGTGTCAATGTGAAACTGGTGGTGTTGTATTTCCACTATGAGGGTAGCCTGGAAGTCAAGAACAGAGTGAAGGTCCAAGGTAAATGCAAAGCCTTAAAACGAGAGACCCGAACTATGGGGTTGACCAGAAAGCCCTGTGCACTGGCCCTCTGGTGGCTTGGGTTGAGGTTTTGAGAGTAAACTAAGTCATATGTCCTTGCTCACAGCCACTCTTTATGGGAAGACTGCCGTCTTCTGAGTCAGTCCCACATTCCATCTCTGGAGCCCCATTATGACTAAACCTGGAGCTTCTATTTATTACATGTGAGGCCCATCTTACATGCTCCTCCTTCACCTTCACAGCAATGGTTCAGCTAAGGTTGAGAGAGGGAAAGAGACTTACCTAAAAACACACAGCTAAAGAATCACAGAGCAGAGCTTTTAAAGTAAATTAAAATCAAATAGGAAGTGGCTGCACTTCCCAAAGCTTCTGCAGTTATTTTATATTATTTATTTATTTGTTTTTCTTGTGAAAGGGGAACTTGCAATTTGCTCAGTCTCCTCTTATTGTTGCCTGACCTGCTTGTACAGATGTACTGCTGAGGGAAAGATTTGGAACCTCCTCTGGCCTGCCTGACCTTGGAGTTTGGGTAGGAATGTCATAGCCCTATAGCCTTAGAAGTGGAAAGGGCCCTGCCAGTAAAGTCCTGCCTAAACCAAGGCCCAAGAGATGGCACAGAATGCTGAAGTCACATACTTAAGTTGATACTCCAACAAAACTCATACCCAGATTTCTCTCTATGACACCCCTTGCTTCCTATCTTTTGCTGTGACACACTTCAGCAGGAATGAACAATAGCTTCTTCTTGATCCCACTAAAGTGGTATGCAAATTTAGTATGTGCATATGCACACACATGCATTTTCCTGGGGATTGTGTGTTAAACTTTCAAAAGACTTAAGAGGATTTCATGACCCAGAAGTTTCTAAGATGTATCATGTGCCATGGGAAACCACCCCTAAGCAGCTGCATGTGGCACACAGGCCTGGCGCAGTGGGTGGGACCACTAGAGGTAGCTGTGGGGAGTGTCCAGCACACACTTCCAGCAGCTGACACTTAAACACTCAAAGGGGCTGCAGCCCTGGCACCAGGAGGAATCAGTGGTCATTCTGAGCATCTGTTTGGACCAAAAAGCATAGCTGAGACAATTCTTATTTCCCTAGATGCCTCTTCATAGGAGTGATGAGCCCAGTTTGGGGGATTGAGGCAGGTCCCCCAGGGCCAGGGTGTATGCATGTGAGGGAAATCAGGAAGACTGGAAGCACCAGGCTTTTTTGCCCCAGCCTGCAGTGCCTTGAAAGCAAACACAGAAACCAGAAATCCAACTGCCTCAGGGCTGGAGCTGTCAGGGAGTTTTGAGGAAGGCCAGCCTTGAAGAGTACAGAGAACCGAGCTTTTCAGAGGAAAGACAACCATGTCAGGGGGCCTAGGTGCCAGAATGGGCTCAGGGAGACCTGTCAATGGGAGCCCAGAACTGCATAAGTGGGAGGATATAAGAAAGGCAAGTGAGGGTCTAAGAGGTCAGCCCAGGGGAAGCGGGAATGGAGGTTGCTGATGCCTCTTTACCCAACTCTTCTGCAGTGTACAGTGTCCTCCCAGGGCTTCCTAGCCATCAGTACTGGGGCAGGGAGGTATGTGTCTGAGCTACAGGGTTGTGATGGTGGCCTGGAGAGGAGGGATGCGAACAGTTTGGAAGGGGGTCGGATCTGCACTAATGAGTTGCTGCCTGCCATTCACATCCTAACAACTGGCTCTTCAACAAAAATGTGTTGCTGAGGAGCCACCTGTGCTTAGCCAGACCCTCTCTCAGAGGTAGCTGGTACCAGCACTGCAGCTTCTTTTCTGGCCCAGCTCCTGCCATATTGTTGGCTCACAGATGCTAGGGAGGGTCTGTTTAAGGTGCACTGTTTCCAGGCGTCCTTGCTGGCCCTGGCTGGCATTAGAAAGCTGTAGCCTCAGGCAGCGGAGTAGGAGACACAGGCTTCCTAAGAAGCCTGATCAGCAGTGTCGCAGCATTTGCCCTCTCCCTTGGAATCTCCTATGTCCTTCTCTGGGAAGCAGACTGGGTCCCAGAGGCACTGTCGTCCTTTCTGGTGCTTCCCATGACATTTTGTTACATATTTGATTTTAATCATGCCTAAAGAAAGAAATAAAAATCATCATTTTTCAAAATGTTAGAATAGGGATTACCAAGCTCTCAGACTTCCCAGGTGTCCTCAGAACACTTTTTTAAAATATATTTATTTTGCTGAACATTTTAATTTGAATACTGACACATTTCCCATTTTGCCAAATAAGCATAACAGTGACCACCTTTTTGCCATTATTTTATAAAAGAGAAGGGATTGTAAGACTAAAAATCAGGCAGCACAGAACCTTGAAGTAAAAGGCATTCAACTGCACTCAATTTGACTATGAAAACTCTACTTCATTAGCCTTTTGTTTCTCCTCTGCATTGGCCAGCAGGAATTGGGCTACAGTTGTGACCTCATGAGCCAGAGTTCTACGACCATGAAAGAGGCAAGATCGACCAAGGGTAGTAGTTATAAAGTCGTCAGTGCCCTTTGTCCCAAACCAAGGCCAGAGATAATAGCGAGGGCAGGCTGTGGTGCCAGCTGCCTTCAGCAGCCCCTCCATGGGGCTGGCAGAGCAACCACTGAAAAGGAAAACTAAAACAATTCATGGACAGGTCACCAATGCTGGCACATGCCCCTGGGGCCCCTTCTTTGGTGAGGACAGAGCCCCTTCTAACTGGGAAGCAAGCCCATAAGGCCTGAGCTGTGTGCTCTGGGCCTGGAGGAGGGGAGCAGACCAGAACAAAGAAGGCCAAGCTCCCAGAGCCAAAGGCTGGGCCTTCCCAGCTGCATCTGTCACTCTGTTGCAATCTGCATCTCCAGGCTGTGCCTGAGTGGCAGCCCACCCACCCCTACCCCATCCCTTACTCCTGGTTCAACCAAGGCACTTTAATCCATTTGTGTTTGGGGTCTTCCTAGGGTTTTATTCAAGATTGTGCTTTTTTGTTGTTGAAGATTTTATTTATTATTTCCAGAGAGAGGAAAGGAGAGAGGCAGAGAGGGAGAGATACATCAATGTATGGTTGCCTTTCACCTGGCTACAGCCTCAGACCTAGCTGGAGACCTGGCTTGCAACCCGGTTATGTGCCCTGGCTGGGGAATCGAACCAGTGACCTTTGGATTCGCAGGCCAGCACCTTATCCACTGTGCCACCAGCCAGGGCCAGATTGTGCTTTTTAATAAAAGGTTGACAAATCCTTCATTTGAGATTGTCTGAGGCCTGCCAGTTGTGCCCAGAGAGTGCATGTTGAAGGGCAGGTTCTGGGACATGCTCCAAAGGGAGGAAAACTTTAGTGGATTTCTCTGGGGTGTGTACCTTCTCTCTCCCCCTTGAAGCTCTCCTTCAAGTTACCTCTAAGATACCCCTTAGGTATATGTGCATCTCAATTTAGAACTCAACAAAACACTAGGATTATTAAAATGAATCACAATCCTCTCAACCCTCATTCTGGTAAAAGGAACACAAATGCACAGACTTGAAGTGGAGTTCTGGGAGTGACCCAAGAACTCAAGACCAGAACTCAAGGAGATGGAGATGTTGCCTGCTTGGAATGAAGAGTTAGTTGGAACATATAAGAACTAGTGAAACCATGTGATTTGCTTAGGGCCACACATGTGGTGTATGGTGAGGACACAGAGATATATATGTTGCTCTCAAAGGAGAGGCTGTTTTTCTGTTCTGTGGAGCCAAGGTTCCCACCCCATGAGGCTGGAGACCCAGCTTAGCAAATTGGAAGATCCTCCCTCTGCTGAAGCAGGCTCTTCATTGCCACTCCTCAGTCTTGCTTGCCTCCCACCCTCACCTGCATGGTATACCTCACTCTCTGTCCCTTCAAGCTAAACTGTCTACCCTATGCCCCTCCTTCCCCCTTCTCCTTTCATTTTGCCACCTGCAGTCCAGGACCCTCCTCTTTCCTTCTGATTCCTTGCTCTGCACAGCTTCCCAGAGCAGATGCTATCTAACTCCAGCAGGAGCCACTCAGTGCCTTAATAATAGCCATTAAATTAGCAGCCTCTCAGGGGTTTAACACTTATGAAGGCCATTTTCAGGAAGATCTCCTGTGATACCCAGCCCAGTTAGTATTATCTAGAGCCCTAGGCCAGCCACTGGATGGAGGTCCCTGCCACCCACCACCCCCACTGTCAATTAAAGCAGCCCCCTTTCATCTGATTTGGTAGAAATGTTCCATTTGAACCGAGTCCTAGAGTTGAAAAAATTTCTATCCCATAGGTCAATATTTCCATTATACAGATGGGAAAAGTAAAGCCCAGAGAGGAAAAGACTTGCATCTGAAGACACTTGGGGCTTTAGCAGCTCCCAGCCCAGAGCTCAAAGAATAGAAAACATCTTTTCTTAACTAGTCACTGCTTGAATTACAGAGAAATCCACTTGTAAGTATTCCTACTATTAGAGCAAAATGGGCATATTCCCCAAATGCTGTGGGAGAATGAAAGTATTGTAAACTGAGTCATGTCATGAATCAGAAGTCACAAATTAGAACCCCAAAAAGAGCATCTATCTTGCAAGTGTGTTTGGTGTGGGTATGTATATATAGTATATGTAGTCAGTCCCAAAATGAGTGAGCCAATGTCACTATAATTGAAACAGTTTGCGCAGCCAATATTTTCAGGACAGACCTTGTATATGTAATTGGAATTACGCACTGCATTAGTCAGGGTAGTCTATGTTATACTACACTAACAAATCCTTGAAACACCAGGGGCTTATCATAGCTGGGGCTGATCTCTCCTTCCTAGCCCACAGAGTGCCTGGTCCACAGAGGACCCAGGCTACTCAAGAGGGAGATGCACCTATTGGGACATGTGACTTTCAGGGTCACCATAGCTGGGGCCAGGAGGGCTGCAAGTTTGCAGTGGCTCAGCTGAGCTGACCAGAGACTGACACGCAACACTTCTAATTTGTGGAGTTAGCCCCATGGCCCTACCACTGCAAGGGCTGGAGAATGTGAACCATCAGTCACAGGGCCCATGGGTGTCCTTGCGAACCACCCAGCTTTAAACAGTGAAATACAGCCAATAAAAATCCAGAATTAGACTTCTCCTGAAACACCATAAGAGCTACCCCTCTAGAGAAGTAATGTGTTCCCCAACCCTCTGTGGGTGCCACTGACCAGCATCTTGGCTGAATCACCTCCCTGGCCCTGGAGACATTTATGTTTTTTAACTGTATATGCACAACTCTGGGAAAGTTGACTTGTGGATGCCCATGAGGCTTTTTGTATTCATCTAATGCTTTAACAGCTATTTGTGAACCTCCTGCAATATGCCAGGCTTGTGTTCAGTGCTGGAAACAAGGGGTTAGGCAGAAAAGCAATGCCCTTGAAGCACTGTATTCCTCATCTCCCAAGAGAGTCAAAACAAGTGGGAGCTGGGGGCAGGAGCAGGGCAAGAGAGGAGCAACTCCTAGAGGAGCTAATGTCAGAACAGAGGACAGGGAGAAGGCTGAGTCCTGAGTAGAGAACAGCACCATGAAAGCCCAAGTGGAGGGAAAGGCACAGAGCCTTTAAGGGAAGCTGTGAACAGCTCAGGATGGCTGGAGCTCAGAGCAGCAAATGGCAGGAGTGGGAGTGAAGCCCGGTAAAGAGGAAGAACAAGAAAAACCACTTCCTGTTCTGGGTAGCCCTTCCTATATTGAGGTTGCTAAAGCAAGACATCCTTGTGCCTTACACCCACAGAAAGTGTTGAGTGAGAAACCCAGCCTTACCCTGGGCTGAATTAAACCAACTTCTGTGTAGGAGGTATTTGAGGAAGTACCCTGAGGAGGAGACTGGCATGTTATGTTTTCCTCAGGAGAGCTGTGGTGCTGAGGAAATGAAACCCTATTTTGAAATGGGTCTAAAAGAGTGCAGCAGGGGGTCCCCTCCTTAAGCCCCATCGTGCTCCATAGGGGTAGGGTCCTATGCGGCTAGAGCTGGGCTCCTGCCCTCTTTTCAGGTTGATATTTGCCTCACTCTAGACAAAGGTAGAGAGGAGGTATTTATAAGATGATTCTGAGGTCACTGGGAAGCCCACCTCTCTCAAATAATTTCCCTTTTCCATACCAACCATGTCTCCCCTACCTTCAGAGTCAAGTGCTAATGCCAACACAGAGGCAGGTTCAACTTGGCCAATAGTGGTGTCAAGCAAACAGCAAGAGTGTGCTAGACCTGCTGGAGTCAGTGCCCAAGGGGACAGAGCACTCTTTAGCGACAGGCTCCGCTCCAAGGATAGTAATAGAACAACAGTTGGGCCCACAGTAACAACATGTGCCCACACATAGGTCAGGCAGATAGGACTGAGCCAGGTTTATATGAATAGATGTCGGGGTTTTGTGAAGAAGCCAACCTCAGTGGTATGAAAAACAGACTGTGCACCCTGTCGTGCCACCTCCCAGTATTATCCCTTCAAGTGGTAATTCCGGTTGCTACCTGAAAGGGAGGTAGAGTCAGGGTCCAGATTGGATAACCTGTGAATTATGACTCAACTGCCAACTTACAAAGGTCCTTGATAAGAGACTCCTCAGCCAGAGTAATGTGAAGAGAGTTAGAGAAGAAGAATCCATACGAAAGATGCCAGCAAAATAGAGAAAGCTCCAATGGACTTATCCTCATCAGAGAAACCAGGAGTATTTGAGAAGCTCCACAAACCTTTCCAGGTTGTGAATGGGAAGAGATATCGATCACTTCTTGTATGCATCAACTCATAATCCTTCAGGTCAGAGATGGCCTCATTGTATAGATGGGAAAATGAAGGCTCAGAGGTATCAGACAAACCCAAAAAGGGTCTGGGAGCTTTGTTAGAAAAAAAGGATAAGGATTTATTCAAGGGTCTTGGATTTTGCAAAAAACAAACCTAGGCAAAAACCTAGAAGTGTTCCAAAGAAGAAAGAAAAGTTAAAAGTTACAGCAAAAGTGCATTCTTGAAAACGATAAGTCTTGCATTCTTAGCCCTAGGATTGCTCTGGGTTATCAGTCTGATGACAGACCAGTGAGGAATGTCAGGTGATCTGGAACAGGGCTGCAAGGAGATCTGATTGGGTCCCAGTGGTCTGGGTAACAAATGTCAGTCAGTGAGTCCTTCAGGGGGTAATTAAAGGCTTATGTGGAGGCCCAGAATTATATCTGGGCATTGACACAGCACTGGAAAGTTCCAAAAAGTTTAAGTTCCCAGGGTCATACCTCAACCTTCATTCATAATGATTTGTAGTAATTGTCGCAGCTTAGGTAAAATTAGTCCATTTTATATATTCCCCATCTTCATTCTTTCCTCAGGGGGTTAAGTCACTGTCCAAGATCAATATATTATAGAAAAGGACTTAAGAGAACATGATATGGGCTCTAAGTGCTTGTGTTCAAATAGTGGCTTTGCCTCTTATTCACTGGGAATCTTGGGCAAAGTGGTTAATTTCTGTCCCTGTTTTCTCATCCACAAAATGGGAGTAGGATGGTATTTACCTAGTAATGTTGTAAGGAGTAAGTGAAATATAAGCCCTCACTTAACGTTGGCAATAGGTTCTGTGGCTTTAAGTAAAGTGACATCAAAAGAAACCAAGTTCACAATAGGCTAAATGATAGAAATCAGAGTGAACCTCTGTGGGGGACCTCAACCCATAGAGACCCCCAGTGCTGGGATGTAATGACACCATCCCAAACAGCTCCTGTGTAAGAGGAAGATCTGGCCAGTGGCTCAAGGCCAAAGGTCCAGTTCTTCATTCCCAAAGATCTTTTACTGAAGGCATGTAGCTTGTCAATCAATGCTAATTACAGGGAAATGGAAAAAACTGAAGGGACAAGGAGATCTCACTCAGTCCGGATGTGCATTCAAATTTAAAAGACTTATGCAGTTGATACAACAAAGGATTAGACCAGGCCGGCCTTCATAGTAACTAAAGTATTTTCCCATGACCTAGTCCCCCTTCCTAGGGCCACTGCCTATAACATGGAAACATGTATGTACCCAGCATTCCCTGTCTTCCAGTCGGGACTTACAGATTTAGCCTGGCCTGTGCGGGACTGCAAAGTTTCGATGTTGTTTTCCCAGGTGGGGCCCAACAAACTTCCTATAGCATCTCATCAATGTTGTAACCAGACAGCACTACATGAAACACTTTATTCAAGGACCTGCTATAATTCATAGAAAATGCTTAACACAGTCTGTGGCAAGTAGTGAACATGATACCTATTAACCCACCACTAGGATAGCTGGCCCAGGTGTGTTGACCCTCATGGCAGCTGTGGGGCCAAGCACCCTGGGCTCAGTGGAAATGGAAGACACAGATCTCTGCTCCTTGGGAGGTTTGGAGGAGTAATGGAGACAGAAACCATTATTCAGGGTGTCCCAGCAGAAGAAAGGAATCACTTGATCTAAAATATTAAAGAGATTGATTCTGATTCCTAAGGACTATGGAGAGGTATTTTTGGACTGGAGCTGATAGAGCTGGGATCTGATGACTTGGCAGTTCTGACCTTGGCCCATCTGGGAGTCCTGGTCTGCTGTGTGTGCATGCCCCCGTCAGTCTGACCCCTCAGCTGTAGCTATCCTCAGCCAGGGAGCAGGAATGTGGTGGAGCCTGGGGAGTGGAGGGTTAGGAGGGTAGGAAGGTGCAGGGTGAAACCAGGCTTTGTGTCGACCCCCACACCAGGGCTCCTTCCGCTCACCTGCCTGCTTGCCCTTCCTGGTCTTTCTGGCAGGTAACTTCGGAATCTGCAGACAGGAGAAGAAGATGAAGGAAGATTGTTCGCCCAGTTCTCACGTGCCCATCAGTGACAGCAAATCCATTCTGAAGTAAGCCTTTGTGCTGGGAGGGCTGCTTGTCAATCTCTGTGCCTCACCCCCCACCCCCATGGGCAGCCTTTTGGGTGGAAGGATTCTGGGCACTTTTCATAGATAGAAGGTGTGCCTGCTCCAGGGACAGTGATGGGAGCACATTGTTTTTGTCACTTCTGGAGCCCGTCTTTTCGGAGATCAAGGATCTCTTCAGGGTGTGGGTTTGATCTCTGCCCCTCTGGCCCACAAAAGCAGAAGAGTTTAACAATGTTTACTGTGATTCTGCAGAAATGACATTTACTTAAAAACTAGAGCAATACTGAGAAACAAACAAACAAAAATAACTACAGCAATGCTAACACACTTACTGTTGTGTTAAATGGTTAAAGGGAAAACCCTCAAAACTGGTTTTGAGTTTTTACTGATAAAGTATATTTTGACATAATTTTTAACTTTGCTTACATTTTTTAACTGTCTCATCATAAAAATGTTTAGGATACTTATTTTTTTTAAGTATAGCTATCTATTTATCTTGCTTTTTGAGTTCTGAATCTGTTTCCTAATTTGGGACTTCCTATCTGCCATCCTGCAGACAAGTCCCCTCCTTGACAAGGACTAGTGCCCTGGGGTCCTGCACCCTAGGGTCCTCCTATTAGAGACCTTGAGAAAACAGATGTCATTTCATTGTGTGTCATTTCACAATGCTACCCTTACCATCATTTCTTATTTAAACTTTATAACAATATTAAATAACATTTTGGGGAAAGTCATGATCACAACAACATGATTCATTTCACTTATGTATCCTACTAATTTTGTTTTCAGTGTTCACACACTTAAGCACAGTGAACATACAACATTGAATCCTGCCAGTAAGGTTGTAAATCACTTCCTCTGTCAATTACCATCACCCAACACTGCTCATCCACATCTGGGGTTGTTTCAGCACTGGTGAAGGCACTGCCTGCTACCTGAGAAATCTCTAGAGCTGCGCTGTCTAGCAGGGGAGCCACCAGCTAGGTAGGGCTGCTGAACATGGGACCTGTGGCTGGAGGGTGTTATTAATATAATAGATGCTCCAGGGGGCAAATACTTCTTACAAAATAAAATAATGAGCAAGATCTCATTAATATTTTTATATAGCTTAGAAGTTGACATAACAATATTTTAGATATATTGGGTTCAATAAAATGTATTATTCAAACTAATTTCACCTGTTTCATTTCCCCTTGTATTGTGGCTACTGCAGATTTACAATAATGCCTTAGGCTCACATTTTACGTCAGTTGGATGGTGTCCCCTGCAGAGCCCAGCTTGGGTATAGACAGCTGGTGTTGTCTTTTCTCTGCCCCACAGTAGCCAAGGTGTAAATGTGACCTTGCCTTTTATTCTGGGGAGAAAGTTTTTGGGTAGAGTGGCCTCCCTAGGACCTGCGGAGTCTTACTTACTGCAGTCATGTTCATTCCTTGATGATACGTCCAGGAAGTCAGGATGCGGAAGAGGCAGGCTGCCTTCATGGTGCCCCCACAAGCAGCCATACCAGGCCCCTTGTAGGCAATCTTGATAATATGGGGAAAAATCAGGAGTTTTAAAATGTCAGCAATCCAAGCCCCAAGGATTTATTTGACGAAAATGACTCAAAAGTCAAGTACAGAGAGGCGGTGAGGAACTTTAGTCTACACTAATGAAAGTGTGCAAACACTCTAGAGGTACAATGATGTGATCCATCTGTGAATTTCACTTCCTTCTAATTCCCACACATATGCCCTCCATGAGGTCTGATGAGTGAAATCCTCCAGAAGACCAAAGGACATATGTCCAATGGCAGCCTGGCCTCTTAACCAATTATGTGTGGCCAGCAAGACATGTACTGTCATGCCTATTCTACCAATGATGAAACTGAGGCCATTGAAAACAAACAGCTGAAGGTCTGGCCACACTGGAAAATACAAGGCCTGTCCCAAAAGTATTAAGCCAATGTGTCAATATATTTAAACAGTTTGCATTTGATATTTTCGGGACAGACCTATGTCTTTTGCTTACTAGGTTGGAACTCTTAGGCCTGCTGAAAACCTACAACTGCTACCATGAGGGCAGAAGCTTTCAGCTGAGGCACCGGGAGGTAAGGCCTATTTCTCTTCTTTATTCATAGAGGCATCATATATCCACCATTTACAGAATACAGTCCCAGTGTATATCTGTTATACTAGGGTTTTATTAAAACCACCCCCTTTACTCTGAAGAGAAGAGAGTATTTGGATAATAAATCCTGAGGTCACCCACCCTCTGAGTTGGGGACCAGGTGACCACAGCCAGGATCTCTCTCCATGAGGCCCCTCAAAGAGGGTGCCGAGGGTCAGACTATCCCTGCGAGAATGCAGAGCAGGTGCAAATCATCTTGTGGGCCTTCTCCTTCCAGCTGGAACTTTTGTCTAGGTGAATTGTCAGGATGTCAGGATACTGGAGTTTGAAATCTTTGAGGCCACCCATCCCACAGCACAAATAAGGAACTCAGCATAGGGCTCTGGCATGACCAGGGTCACAGGGCCATTAAAGCATGAAAGCCTCTCAGTTGTCAGTCAGGATAAACATAAGAGGAAAGGCTTGAAATGGAGGAGAGGGCCCCAAAAGATGCTCACAAGCCAGGCAGGTCTGAATGTGAAAGGCAGGGCTGGCGTAGGCGGGGGAGGACATGGGAGGGCACAGGTCCCATCTGCAGGCTGCTGCCTATCAGACCAAATCCATTGAAGCTGTGCAGGAATGTGGCCTGGCACACTCAGACCCTTTCTGGTATTTCAAAAGAAGCCAGCTCTCTGGAATTTCATGTGGAATTTCCCAGACCTCAAAACCCCACATGGGATAAACAAAACATGTCTGCAGGACTGGGGCATAGCCAGCAGGGCAGGGCCCAGGCTCGAGGGCCCCTCACTGAGCAGATCAAGTAGAGGCTGGGTCTTGCCACCATCTAGAACCATCAGACCTTTCACATGGGAATCCACGTTAGGGCATTGGTCTAACTCAATTTATTTGTAAAATCTTATTGTGGTAGGGTTTTATTTGGGGGGTGGGGGTCCAAAATTGAGATCAAGTGACTCCTAGACTTTCTCTAGCCTGCCAGTGTCTGATGAGAGCTAGCAGCTCTGAGTTCCCCTTCTGTTGTTGAACTTGAGAACAAGCAATTCAACCCCCACCAACCCACAGATACCTCTTCCAGGTGGAAGCCACTATGTCACTATCCTTATTCCCTTTAGCTAGTCAAACAGCCATACTCCTGTTGTTCTTAGACTATCAGATGAGCCCCGACATCCATCTGGGAAGCTGTGGGAAACTGGAGGTCACCTGTCAATGGCACAAAGGGGGGCCAACTGACCCACCTGCCAAACCACATGGCTCGACCACCTTAGATACCTGGTCAGCGAAGCCAAGCCAAGTCACTACCACACAGGTCAGGAGCCTGGACGAGAGGGAGGCTGCTGGCTCCTGGTCCAGGCGGTGCTGGGCAGCCTGTGATGACCTGATCAGCATGAACCTCTCACTCCACCTCACCTGCATGGGTCCTGGGCCACCCCTGACAACTTGTTCCCCACTCTGTTCTGCCAAGTGTTCCTTGGTTCATGCTCTTCCCTATGTAGTGGCCTCTCTTACACCAGCCCCACCTGACCAAACTCCTTAGAGCTGCAACAGGGCTCTGATCCCATCACACTATTGCCTGTGGTTCCACTGCTTGTGGAAGTCCCCAGAGCTGGGCCCAACTACCTGCCTGGTTCTGCATCTCCCATACGAGGCATAGAGCGGTCCTGGGCATAGAGGTTGAATGAATAGCCAGCAGTCCTGGGTCAGCTGGACTGAATCCTGAGCTCTAGCATGCTGGGCAGTTATGACCTGTGCTGCTGAGTGAAGAGTTGCACCGCCCTCAGTTCTTGTGTTGATGGCCTGGGGTGGGGTCTTCTGGCTGGGCTCTGTTCCTCTACTCTGAGCTGTTCAGAGATTGATTTTAGATGATGGTGGCTCTTAACAGGTGGTCCCCACACTTGCAGCTTCAGCATCACCTGGGAACTTGTTAGAACTGTAGTTCTTACCATCTTCCTTCCCCTAGACTTGAAGAGGGAAAAACTTTTCCTCCTCCCATCTGTGTTTAAAAAGGGCCTCCAGGGGATCACGAGGAAGGCCGATTTTGATACCAGCTGATCTAGGAGCGTGATTTCGGCACTTGAAATCTCCTGTGTGGGAGCAGCTGTGAGATGAGCAGGGCTGAGAAGCTCTGAGCCTGAGCCCTGTCTTTGTGTGTGACAAGAAAGTCCTCATGGAGAAGTGGGAGCCCTCACAATAGCGAGAAGTGCTACTGACCCCCACAGCAAAGGAATTTAACATCCCTCAGTGAGGATGTTCATATTCCCAACCCTGAAAATGGTGTGAGGGTCTGATGGGGTCTCCCTGGAGCCAGAAAATACCTTCTGGGAACTTTCTGTAGCTTTAACAGCCAGAGATACCAGCCTGAGGGAGTGTGCAGCTTTGGGAAACAACAGCCACCAAAAATTTAGGCTGCGGGCACTGGGGGCATGAAGTTCTGATACTGAAATGCACGATGCATTCCTGGGACACCTGGTCTCCCCATATCCCACTCCCAGCCCAGTGTTTGGACCTATGCAGGTTCTCAGAAGGCAGACCTGAGGCCTCCTGCGGCTTAAGGATCTCCTGGCTCCAGGCACTTGGTGCAGGGTCGCTTCAGACCAGCCTCTCATGGGCACCACAGGACCTGGGGGCAGGACAGGACACACAGGTAACCAGGCACTTTGCCTCTATTTTATTTTTTGTATTACGGAGCTTTGCAACATGGGAGCCACCATAGGGGTGCCCAGACAGAGGCTGAGGCTCTCAAAGTTTCAGCCTATCAAGCAAGGTGACACAGCAATAAGTGAAATGTGCTGGTCTGGCCTCAAGGCCTGAGCACAACGTTAACAGTAAGCAGCACCACCACTAGCATTAAGCAGGGGCACCCCATCTAAGGTGCCCTCAGGTTGCTGAGAGACTCCGCACCATATGTGCCCTCATAGGGCCATGGGGGTCCCTTAAAGAAGACCCCTCCTTTGTCACTGGGCCTCCCCTGGAACAACTTTGGTCTGACTGCTACAGTTTGGGGCAACTTCTCCAGCTGTCCTTTTCAGGGTCCATAAAACTTGGAGAGATGCAGTATGTCAAGTAGCCAAAGGCCAGGGCCCATGACTGGGGCCCATGTCCTGAAGAGCTGGGAGGCCAGGACGCTAGTTTTCTCTTTTGTGAACCTTGCCTTTGGGAGAATGAAAAGTGGAAGCCACTGGGAGCAATCTGCCCCACTTTTTTTAAAAAGATTTTATTTATTATTTTTAAAGAGAGAGGATGGGAGAGAGGCAGAGAGAGAGAGAGGCATCAATGTATGGTTGCCTTTCACCTGCCTCCAGCCACAGACATGGCTGGAGACCTGGCTTGCAACCTGGCCGCGTTCCCTGACTGGGAATAGAACCAGCAACCTTTGGGTTTGCAGGCCAGCGCCTTATCCACTGAGCCACCAGCCAGGACACAATCTGCCCCTTTTAAAGATAGTAAAGCTTGCCTAGGATGGTATGAATAAAGTTGTCTCACATTTTTCTGAGGCTCTCTTCATTTTTCTTCATTCTTTTTTCTCTTTGTTCTTCCTATTGCATAATCTCTTATCTTTTTATCTTCAAGTTTACTGATTATTTTTTTCTGCCCATTTCTATCTGTTGAGCTATACAAGTAAATTTGTCATTTTAGTGATTTTATATTTACCTCCAGATATTCATTTGGTAACATTTTATAACTCCAATCTTTCTTTTGGTGGAAGATGGTCATAATAGCTCTCTTTAATTTTTTTTAAGATTTTTAAATTATTACTTTTTAGAGAGAGGGGAAGGGAGAGAGGGAGAGAGGGAGACAGACTTCAATGGATGGTTGCCTTTCACCTGCCTCCAGCTACGGACCTGGCTGGAGACCTGGCTTGCAACCTGGTTATGTGCCCTGGCTGGGAATCGAACCAGCGGACCTTTGAGTCTGCAGGCCAGTGCCTTATCCTCTGTGCCACCAGCCAGGGCCTAGTTTTTAAAGTAGATTTACAATGTCAGCTTTGAACTTATTTTTCTTAATCTGATATATGGGTGCTCCTATAAATATTACTCATGTGGTTCAAGAAAGTTTCCAGTGTGTTTATAATGAAAAAATGATTTATTACATCAAAAGTAATGTTTTATTTGCAGAAAACACCCCCATGGCATGTTTTTGTTGTTGTTGTTGTTTGTTTTTGTAAATAAAATACTCCCTTTCAAAATAAAAAAACTAATTAAATAAATAAAGATAACAAAGCATATTAACCTGGCTAGTTGGGGTCTAAAGAGAAAAATGGACAACCTGTGGGTAAATTTGTCACTAATTACTAATGGTGTGGGCAGGAGGCAATAGGACCCTCGTCCTGGTGCATGCCTGTGTGGCCCCTCCGAGAGCTGGCCCCCAACCATGTGCTCAGCTCTCAGTGGGCTCGAAGCTGTCCCTGGTTGCCCTGGTCAGGCCCTGCACCCAGTCTCCATACTCAACCGCAAGCCCCATGCTCAGCCTGAGAGGTGATGATGGGCTTTTGACAGACTACTGGTTCTGGGCGAGTGCTGGGCTGCGGACATGTTCCCTGGAAGCTCCTAAGTTATCCCAGCCTAACCAGCCCCTCAAGTGGGACATTGTGGCCTTCCTTCCTCCATCAGTGGGGGAAGTAGAGTGAGACTGCTCTGTGGGCTCTCCCCCACCATGAGAACTTTCCCTAGGAGGTTCTATCCTGAAATTCAGAAGCCTGGGACACTGCATTTCAGACCCCTTCCCCAGCCTTGCATTCATTTTTTTTTTTCCTGGTAGCTTTTGAAGGTGCTGTTAGTTTCTTTCACATGGAAGGATATTAGCAGAGGAAACCAGAGCCCCAGAGTCTCCTCAGCCCTGTCTTACCTCCCCAACTACAGCATTGTGGCCCCTGAGATTGGGGGGAATTGGCCAGGTCAGCCTAACTCCTTCCGTCTCATCAGTTTCACACTGCTGCAGCCATGGAGGTGCTGCAGTGAGACTAAGCCCAGCAAGCCATACCCCAGTCACCAGGCTGGTACCTGCTCAGTAGGTTAGCCTCCCTCCACCTCCTATGGACACTTGGCTAAAGATACTCCCATGTGGATTTTTCTGGAGAAGTTTGCTGGAGCCAACCATTGACACAGCAGGTGTGACAGATGCAAACATTTACATGCAGTGCTTATAATTCTGTCTCTGAGGTAATGTGTCCAGTGTCCCCAGCTCCTATAAGGTACAAAGATCAACATTAGTGTCCCCATTTAAAAGATAAGGAAACTGAGAAATTGCTTGTCTGAAACTTTTTCTTTTAAATGTATGGTTTACATTCTGCCTCCCCACAGAACACATAAAAGAAGACAGATAACATTTTAAAAGTCCAGAACAATATAAAAATAGGAAGAAAAAAAATATTTTGATAGTCCACAGAGCAGTAAGTAGAGGAAGCTGAGGCAGGCTATGAGCTCTGTCCTTCTCTATTCCTTGTCCCCATCCCCCTGATCAGGGTCAGCCAGCTGTGGCCCAGCCCAAGGGGACAGGTGACACAATCTCAGGCCTGATTCTTTTGAGTTGTCTGATGTTACCTGCCTCTCTGAGGAGGGAAATCTTCTCTCTCTCCTAATATTCACCCACATCTCCTTGCTTGTCAGATGCCTTAAGGAAATGGGGTTTGCTAGTTTCTGAGGGACCTAGGACTGGCCCAGGGTGGCCTGGGACTAAGGATATGTGGAGTGAGGCCTTGACCCCTGGACTCACCTGAGAGCAGGGTAGCTAGATGACACCCTGCAGCCCACAGCTGAGGTCTCAGTGTGGAGACAGGAAGGGGTAGAGATGGGAGGGAACTGGTTATCTGGCACCCTGTAGACTTAGCTGCTGCAGGTTCAGTCATGGCCTTTAGCCTGGGCAAAACTCTCCTGATGATACAATAGGACTTGTAAGCTGGAGCCATTAAGGTACTCTCCACCAATGCAGCAGTGACAAGTTCCCCTGAAACACAGTGAGGGCATTTGCTGAGACCCCATGTTTTCTCTTGGGCTTTATGGAACCTGGGTTCTGAAGGAGGAGTCCAGGGAGCTGACTTGGGAGTCCCCAAGGCTTCACTCTGAAACCACTGGGAGATGAGATCTCGCTTCTCCTCATTCCCCAATCTCATTTCCCCACACAGGCAGTACCTACTTTATGTATCGTGTACCCCATGATATATCTGAGTTTTGTCCCATTCACTCACCAGAGCAGCCTAGGAGGCAGTTCCAGGAGGTATTCTTATTTTACCCATGAGAAAACTAAGGAAGAGATACTAAGTAACCTGCCCAAGGTGATCAGCCTGTAAGGAGCAATGCAGATGGGACCAGTAACATGACATCACATGAGATAGGTTGTTCTTACTGTTCAGAGTAGGGTCCCTCTGTGAATTGGCAGAGCAGGCAACCCTGCAGAAACTCATTTCCCACCCAGAGACCTGTCAGAGGCAGTGCCCACCTTAGGGGAAGGAAAATGGAGAGGAGGTGCACACCAGCTTGCTTTGTGCAGAAGCCTTTATTGGGGAGAGGTCAGAGTTCATGGATAACTGGAAGGTGCAAATAGAAAGTTCTGAGAACACTGCTGGGGCAGGAGCTGGAAGGGGAGGCTGCAGCCCGGGTAGGTTGCTGGGAAGTCCAGGAGCCCTGGTGCCAGCCCCTTAACCATCTCACCAGATAATGCCTAGGTGCTCTAGGATCACAGAGCTTTCCTCTGGGCACCCCCTGGGCCTTGCTGCTATCCATCTGTCTGTGAGGACCCCAGGGTTCAGCAGAGGGACCAGTCCTCCTTGCCAGGTCCTTCCATCTTGGCTGCTTTTCCTGGGACTGACCAAACAGCCAGTCCAGGGGCTCCGTGGCGCTGGCCCCAAGCAGTGGGGGATGCTGTCTGCAGAAATGAGTGGTACTGGCCTGTAGGGACCTAGCGGGGCAGCTTTTTTTGCGTAGCTGGGCTGGCCAGTGGGGTCTGCTGAGACTGGCCCTGGCTGCAGCCTCATTCAGCACTGAGGTGGGCTGTGGCAACTGATAAATGGACCTCATGCAGTCATCCTGGCTCACAGAAGCAGGTGATCCCTGCCCAGGCCCTACAGGCAGCATCTCCTCCCAGCTCTCCTGGATCGTGGGCAGATGAGCCACAGAAAGCAGAAGCTGGGACCTCATGACTGCTGACCACAAGGAAGCATCAACCTGTTGGTTGACAGAGAACTAGGTGTGAGGGTCTGCCTTGCCACTCCTCCTGTTTCCCCCACCCTGCCCCAGCTGAGGCTGCCTGAGAGGATTTTGAAGTCTATAGATCAGAGACTAGGCTCACATTCCTTGGCCCCTCCTTTCTACTAACAGTGAAAGCCCACATACTTAAGACTCTATTACTACTGTTAAGAACCTGCAGATAAGAGAACCTAGCCTAACAGCCTGGGGTCAAAGAAAACCTAGGTTTAAACTGAGCCTCTGCCACTTCCTGACTTAGGGACCTTGGTAATGTCACCTCTCCAAGGCTTGACTTATGCGTCCATAAAACTGGAGTATAAATACCTGCTTCACAGGGGTGTTGTAAGAAATGCATGAATAACACTTCATGTGAATCCCTTTAGGATATAAATCCCCCTGCAGCTGCTATCACTGCCTGGAACTGCACCCTGGTCTCTAAGCCACATGGAGGTTGTTCAAGTCTCAACCTGAGGAATGCCCTGGGGATACACAAAGCCTTTCTGTTGTATCTCAAACCAAAGGGCAATTGTTCTCTCTTACCTTGTAACTGAGGGGATCTGAGGGTAACAGAGATGCTGGATGAGCAAGGACAGTCCAAGGGAAGCTGCTGGGAAGCTCGAGGCAGAGGGGTAGAGGTCCAGCAGTCCGAGCCCTGGGTCCAGGCTCAGGTTGCCAGGAGATGGACAGTGAGGATAGTGAGGACCATACGCCACCGTCCCGAGCAGAAGCCTCCCTGAGCTATCTGGCAAAGCCTGTGGCCCCGCAGCTTTTATACCTTTCCAATAGCCATCAATTCCTGTCACGAGGGCCCAAAAATAGCAGAGGAAAACAGCTTGGTGGGCAGGGCCTGGCCCAACCCGGCAGGCGGGAGCAGGTGTTTTTGCTGTGGGAGCCATGGGGAAATATTGACTCTACACTCTGCAAGGGCAGGGGCTGGGGTTTGGGCACAGCTCCTGGGCACCTCAGGCCCAGGCTGCTGAGAGGCAACCCTAGGGTCTGCTACCACCTAGAAGCATTCCCACTGTGTTACACAAGCACCCTGCAACCCTGAGACACCCCATCCTGGCGCAGATTCTGGCAGAGCCCAGAGCCTGCACCTATGAGGCCTCACCAAACTTGGTAACTCAGGGCTTAGCCTAGAAGCAGCTGAGGTCAAGCTACTGGAGCCTGCTTCAAGGTGAGACATGTCTAGCTTGGTCTGGGGCCAAGGGCAGCACGCAGGGCCCTGGTTTTGCTATTTTCCAGATGTAATGCTTTCAGTGGAGAATTTGTTTCTTTCCTTGTTCCCAGGTATCTAATCAGTGCTCCTATGCCCCAGTGACTGCTCTGGGTACAGAGAGTATAGCAGTGAACAAAGCAGCTCTATTCTAGAGCTTTCCTTCTCATGAGGGAGACAATCAGGTGCTCAGTGGATAGGTGCTGTCATTTCAGGTACTAACAGCAGCTGCAAAGAAAAGGGCAGTTACCTTTGTGGCAGAGCAGTCAGGAGTGTCTTTTCTAAGAGGAGACACTGATCAGGGATCTGAACGGGTGGGGGCTGTGTGATTTCCAGTGGAAGGGGCAGTATGTACAAAGGCCCTGCAAAAGAAGTGTGCCAGGCACTCCGGAGACAGACAGCAAGGGACCGTCATGACTGGCCCATGTGGGAGGAAGTCATTGGGCCTTGGTGTGGACATTATTTTCCCTGTGAGAGGTGGAAGGACACTGCAGGGTTTGAGCAAGGGTGCAGCAGTTCTGGCTACAGCATCAAAGGACTGACTCGGCTGCTGTACATGGGCCAATGGGACAGCTAACAGATATTCTGAGTGTGCATACCCATAAGGGACCTAGGCCTGTCAATGTCTTAGGTAGTGAGAAAAGCAAGACTGGCCCTTAAAAAGAAGTCAGATTGGAAATTCTGGGTGTGGGTTCAACCACTAATGAGAACAGTGTGGGGCAGAGGGTAAGGCTGTGACCCAGCTCCAAGAAGCCGCCACCTCTGCTCTGGTAGGTGTGGAATCCAGCACCCTCAGCATGGTCGAAGTAAGACCTGGTGACCATGGGATCCTGACCCAGGCATGATTGCGGGTGGAGCGGCACCCTGCATTGCACTGTGCTTCCCCAGGCCACGTTTCCTTCCCCATGTGAACATGCTGTCAGACAGCAGTTGGGTTCCTATGGGACACCTGACTCTGCAACTGTCCCCGGCTATTCCCTTGGCCAGGTCTCGGCCAAGGAGAGGAAGGATGTGCTTCAGCCTTCATCTGGTTGGGCCTGTGGCTGTGTGTCTTGGAGCATGTAAAAGTTTATGGGTTTCCCCCAGGGTAGGACCCCAAAAAGGAGGGGGGGTTGTTTGGGGGCTTGAGTGTCCAAGGAGTTCCATGTCCAGAGGGCTGGGTCCTGAGGGGCCCTGGGAGGGTAGGCATTGACTCCTGAGGGTGGCTGCTCTGAGGAGAACGACTGACCTGTTTAGCTTCCCACAGGAAGAAGGGGCTCTGATCATCGAGGGGCTCCTCAACATTGCCTGGGGACTGAGGAGGCCCATACGGCTCCAGATACAGGATGACAGGGAGCCAGCACACCTCTCCTCAGCATCGTGGGCACCTGGACAACCCAGCTGTCCTCTGTGAGTTTGAGCTGGGTGGGGTGTTGCCAGGTGGTTTCCATGACACTTGTTCAACATGAGCATACTGTTTGGGTTGTCGGTGGGCAAAGCCATGCTCCTGAATGGGGTACAAGCATAGGAGCATCACTCAGTTTCACCCTGTCACCTCATGACTGCCTCAGCCACCACCTCACCTGCCTACACGCCACCTCCCCACAGGGTAGTCTCTCTAGATACCCAGGTCACTTCCTTGATGAAGACTGTTCCAGGTTCCTGTCACCTCCAGTTTTGTTTCTTAAACATTCACATGAACCACATTGGCTTCAAGAAGACAAGGCTATCAACCTTGCATGTTGCAGGTTCCTCTGCAACATGAATATTTCTCCACATTTCCTGTTCTATCTTAAAAATCCACACAAATTTAGCCTCCTACTTCTCTGCTTTTATTTTAATACCAGAATTTATTTTTATACATTTATTAGATGTAATATAATAATTTTTCTCCTCAAATATTTAAATATAGTTGCTGCTCAAAGGATCCTTAGCACATTAACAGCCCTGGTGCATCCTTAGGTGTTCTAGATGCTTATAGCAAATTTTAAGCAGTGCAGACTGAAAGCATAGAGTTCATTCAGATGGGCTCCTTAGAAAGGCTGCAGGTGTGACTTGTTCCCACTGCCAGGGTTAAAGCAGTCACAGGTAGCAAGAACCTCAGAGGCTTCTCAGGGCGGATTCAGCTCCTCTTTCTGTCCCTCGTTGGCTCCTTCATGCTATGGGGCTGATTCCCATCACATCTGTTCCTTCTCCAGATCAGAGGCCCAGGTCCTGCCTCCTGAAGGCTGCCCCTGCCTGGCTCTCCTCCAGGCCTGAGGGACACCAGAGACCACTTGGCACATGACAGCAGACGTAATAGGCCTGCATCAGTCTGGTGCCCAAGTACGTGCGTGCACACACTGCATCCCTGTGTCCATACAGTGTGGCAAAGCAGAGCCTGTTTATGCCTTCAGAACAGACTCCCTCTTGTTTTCCAGCAGATGCTGTGGCAATACTGGGGTTTTTTAAAAATATTTTTAAATTGACTCTCTTGGTGTGAAATGCCAGTTTCAACTCAATCTATCCTGCTTCTTGCCTGTGTCTGTTCCACAGAGGCAGCTGCCTCTTCCCTTTGGCCTTGGCTACTTTTCTCTGCCAGTATTATGATTATGTCTTTTCAGGAAGGAGCCACTTCTTCAGGATGGCAGTGTCCCTGGCCAGAGACCAAGCATTCAGCCCTCAGAGCACAGGGCTGAGAGTTCCAAAGACAGCTTAGGTAAGCAGAACCACAAGCTGCCTGGAGTTTTCTCACTCACCCTGGGTTGGAGTTGGGGACTTGGCTTATCACCCCCATCTCTGAAGAACAGCTTTGTGGAATAGCAGAGTGGCTTAATTTGTCTTCAGGAGCAACACAAGGCCTTATTGATACCTTGCTTACAGAAAAGGAAGCAGAGGCTTGCAGAAGTCACAGTTTGTTAGTGACCTGAGTCCTTTGCATTGTGCTGTGTTACAGAAACACGGAAAAGCTAGGAGAGGGCCTAAAGCCCTCCTGGCATCTCAGACATCTAGGACCTCTCCCCACACACAGGATTCATAACTGCTTATCTGGCCTCTTCATGCCCTCCCCTTGCCCTCAGTGAAGGACGTGTTCAAAGGATAGGGCTAGTCTGTCAAAGTCCTGCCCTGGGTGCCCAGAGACAGAGGCCCACTGGCTATGGCAATGGGGTATGGTAACACAGGTTATCCTACGTGGGGGTTAACTTTCCTGTCTGCAATCTGGGCATCACCCAAGCTGGGCCTAGCCTCTGTCACAGGAACAGCATTCACATTCCTGTCTGCTGCAGCGTGGTGCTACCACAGGGCTCTGGGAAGCTGAGCCCCACACATAGCACAACCACTGCAGCACAATAGTTCTCTATCATCATTATTCCACCTGGACCTTACTCTGTCATCATTCCTCACAGCAGAGCTCCTAGAGGAGGACAAGGAGACTCCACAGCTAATGCGTACCAAAAGTGATGCAGCCTGTGTGATCCAGAGGAGGCCAAAGTGCCGCACAGTTGGCGAGACCCAGAGGATCCAACAACATCGGTTCTCTATCAATGGGCACTTTTACAACCATAAGGTGACATCATAGCCTCACCTCTCCCCTGGGCCCTGAAGCTGAGGCCACAGGCAGCCAGCTCAAGCGTAGACAAAACCACTGGGCTGGGCCTCATTATAGTTAAGTCAGGGTTTATCCACATAACCTCCCTGTGTGCCTCTCTGGGCATTTCCATTTGGAGAAACAGAGCTCAGGAGGAAGAATATCTTGCCCAAAATCACATCAAAATAATATTCCAGATCATGACCTGAAAGCATAGATAGATAGACAGATAGATAGATGATATAGATTTTTTTTTTTTTTTTTACCACAGACTCATAATCAATCCATTCTCATAAACTGTGTGGATTTTTGGCAGGTTTATCTTCAGTCTTTGCTAGGTTTGTTTTTAATTAGATGATTTCCTATGAGTTTTTCGTCAGAGCTCAGTTTTATAGCAATGTCATGTACCTTAGTGGCATTTTTGCTGCGTAGTGTGAACCCACTAGGCTGAAGTGTGCCCAGGGGCACATGCTGTGTCCATAGAACTTTCACTGCTCCTGGTTCCCAGCACTTAGCCTTTTGTCCAAGTATATATCATACTGATCTCAGGAAAAGATCTCCTTCCCCAAATGACATCATTCCATACACAATCTGAACTGTAAGAGAAGAGGTTGATTGTCACTACAAATGGCACAAGTGGCAGTTTGTATGAGGCCCTGGGCAGCATGTCCTGGAACAGAGCCACATCCTGTAGCCCTGGAAAATGGAAGGGAGGCTTTCAGTATAAGCAGGGGAGGGAGGTCTCAGGGTCAGCAGCACACATTAGGCCTGACAGTCATGGGGTGCCCTTGACTTCAGGATGAGGAGTTCAGTAAGGCAAGCTGACGTTTGCCCTGAGTGTTAATGAGTGACAACAGGTTACCTTTGCTCAATCCAGGAAAACCTAGGATTATTTGATAGCAGAGTTTCCAAAAGGGTGAAGGGGGAGCCTGGACTGAATTTAAGCAGAGATTAAGAATGGTTGAATTAGCTAAAGCACTACATGTAGTAAATCCTTCTAAGGGATCTGGGTATTCTTTAAATTTTGCTCCAAAGGGATTAAGTCTGTAAAGTATTAAGTAAGCACTAGTACCTACTATTGGAATACAAAGTGATAAGCTATTTTAAGGATTAAAAAAATTTGTTAAATTACTTTCAGGGGTTTAGGCTTTCTCTGGCTCTATGTTCCTAAAAAAGGGATCTTTTCTTCCTTTTTTTTTTTTTTTTTTTAAGATTTTATTTATTATTTTTAGAGAGAAGGGAAGGGAGAGAGGCAGAGAAGGAGAGAGACATCAACATATGGTTGTCTTTTACCTGCCTCCAGCCACAGACCTGGCTGGAGCCCTGGCTTGCAACCTGGTTATGTGCCCTGGCTGGGGAATCGAACCAGCGACCTTTGGGTTCACAGGTGGGCACCTTAATCTACTGTGCCACCAGCCAGGGCCAAAAGGGATCTTTTGCTCTACAACTGTAGGTGCCAAATAGTGGGGCTTATCTTTTGTGCATTTACCCCTCCTCTGAGGGAATCATTCATCTCTGAGAGGTGTGTTTAGCTTATTAAACCTTATTTAGCAATTGCAGATGTCACAGGAACATGAAGGTGTCTGAGCCATCTGTTGCCTTTGAAATGAACAGAGATGAGCATTGGGGCTCATGCCCATTGTTCATTGGAGACACTGCCAAGAAGGTCTCCTCAGCCAGCTGGAGACACTGGCCTGTAACCAACAAGGGCAGGCTTCCCTCCTAGTCACAGATTTACCTATGGAATGAGGGTCTCTTCTTCCAGACAAACTGACCACCTTCCAGGATATAAACTAGTATCTCAGGCATGTTAGACAGTTGATCCACCACTTCTGGGTGAAGAAGGGGTTTCAAAGAGAACACATGCAGAGCCCTTATTCTTACCTGGGCCTAGATCCATTCAGAATTTGTGCTCTTAGAAATCAGATGACAAAGTGTTTCAGCCACAGGCAGCAATTTTTTTTTAATTCCTAGAATTGACTTCCTGGAATTGTTATTCCAGGTTTTGTTTCTTAGAATTGTGTGCTATTACTTCAGACTCAATCATTTTCCAAAGCAATTTTGATTCATAGTAATGTTGGTTTAATTTCCAGACTGGGTAAAACATGGCACATTTCCCCTTGCTTTGCCTTGGCTGTCAGATTCAAATTGTGTTTATTTGAATAATCAATGACCTCATAATCATAGACTTCTGATTATGGTTAGAGATGGGAAGGTAGCCCAGGACCCTTCTTCCTATTTGGAGCTGGTTGGTGTCATCTTAAGAAAGGTTTCAAGCCCTGGCTGGTAGCATATTGGATAAGGCACTGGCCTGAGAAAGGTTTCAGGAAGAAGAATCACTAACAATGCCTTGTTGATATGAACCTTCCTTCTCCTGGGAATGGCCTAGCTACTCTATTCCATACCTAGGGGGAACTGAAGGCCTAGTCTGTGTAAGCCAAAGTCATTCTACATCTCAAGTATGGAAAAAGCAGGTCCAGGTTTGAGTCTGGATCTGGTATTTGGGGACCATCTGAGGACACAGAACAAGTCCCTCACATACCCTAAGTCTCAGTTAAATCCAGAGGAAAGCTGAGCTAGGTTCAGAAAGCAGGATGTGCAAATTTGAACTTGGTTTTGGAAAGGAGAAGGAGCTCACCCACAAGGGAGTCAGGCACAGCAGGGATAAAGCACAGAGCTTCAGGCAACTCTCCCCTTCCTAGATGGGTGACTCCAAGAAGCCACTTAACCTTTCCAAGCCTCCATGTCCTTCCTAAGAAAAAGGGACAAGTGACAGGTACTTCAAAGAGGTATTAAATCAAAGATTGTATGTAAAATGCTTAACAGGTTTACTAGCTAACTATTGTCCATTGAGGACTTATTAAACCTCAGGCAGTGCCCCAGCTGGCTTCTTGTGGGGTTGTCTCATAAGCAAAGGTGGTACCTGCAAAGTATATAAAGGGCCTTCAAACTGTGCTGAAGCCGTGTGGCTGGAGCACCAGGTGCTTAGGAGGGGATCATCATGTCCCATGTGCTTGACAGTCAAAGGAGCTGCAGATGACATTGGGCAGGCAATAGGAAGCCTTTAATACTGTTACCTAGAACTGTTAAAGTCAGTGTTTTTCAAATTATACTCTACACATAGCATCACCAATTTTTCTCCTTAAAATGTATATTCTGTTTTAGAGGGCATGAGGCAGCTGGTTTAAAACACACCTTTGAGTTGCAAGGTTTTCAAAAGGTTATCCCTTTGGGCAGAAGTGTGGAGAATAGATAGAAAGGGCTGAGCCTAAAAGGTGAGAAGTTGGAAATCTGTTGCAGTATGAATTGAGGGCCTTTATTCAGGCATCAGTGGAAAAATGGGGAGGAGTGGACAGATTTGAAAACTTTCTACCTTAGAATCGACAAAGGCTTGGTGAATTGATGGGTAGAGGAGTGAGGGAGAGACTGTTCCCCCTACCTGATGTGATTCTTAGGATCAAAGAATTGGCCCTTATAGTTTTGCAGACAACTTTCTTGAGATATGAACTGTTATACCTTCCCTAAGTGTGTCCAGAAATGAGCACAACTTTTAAGTGGATATTTGTGAAAGAACAGGCACCAGTGTTCCCACAGCCCCAGTTCACTTGCTGCTTTACTTTCCTCAGCACTGTCTTGCTGACAGTATGCCCAGGCCCTGGGTGATGTCAGCCGTGTGTCCCTTAAACCCTGCCTTGAACTTTCCCCACTCCCTTTACAGACCTCCGTGTTTACTCCTGCATATGGGTCGGTGACCAATGTGAGGGTCAACAGCACCATGACTACCATGCAGGTGCTCACCCTGCTGCTGAACAAGTTCCGAGTAAGTCCAGCCACAAGCAGCCTTGTCCCAGTGGTGGGGGTTTACCTGATTTTTTTGTTGTGTCACAGGGTTGGGGAGGGCTGGGGATTTGTATGAACAGTGCTGGGCATGGAGTTCCTTGCAGGGATCCCTTTCTGTTTCTTGTCTTGAAAGACATGGTCTGACTTCTTGTCTCTGCTGGTGCAGGTAGAAAATAGCCCTGGTGAGTTTGCCCTATACATCGTTCATGAGTCTGGGGGTAAGTATCTGCCTTTTCTCCAGACCATAAAACAAAAGACTGTCTATTAGGCAGTTTCACTCATCATGTTCCTTTGCTGAGGGATGTACTGGCTTGAGTGGCAGTCCCCAGGCAACTGCCCTCCTGGCCTCAGGGCCTGTGAATGCCTCTCCCCAGCCCAAACCAAGGCATACTTGACATCCCTTACAGAATCCCATTACAACCACATGGGAAGCTTCCATCTCCAGCCTCACTTATTTGGGATGGTTGGTGGTCTTGGGGTTTGTAAGGTGGAGTTGCAGCCCCGCACCCACTGAGAAGTGCTGCTTCGGACCCTGCACATTTCTCTCCACAGTACCTGCATGGCACAGTATAGCAGGGGCCCTATGTCTGATCTGTCCTCTCTCCCACTCCCTGGGGGACTGTTCCTATCCATTTGGCTTTTGCTGAATGATGTGATCACACATCATTCAGGACACTCTTCTCAGCAAGTCTGGAGCAGGTTCCTTGGGGCCCCTGGACATCTATCTTCTATCATATGACTGTCTTGGAACAAAGAAGGGCAGTCTTACTGTCTCAGGCATTTTGCAAGTTGCCTTTTTTTTCCCCCAGAGCGGACAAAATTAAAAGACTGTGAGTACCCACTGGTTTCCAGAATCCTGCATGGGCCATGTGAGAAAATTGCCAAGATATTTCTGATGGAAGACGACTTGGGCGAGGAAGTTCCCTATGATGTGAGTGAGGCCCAAAGCGTGGTAGACCTGCTCCCGAGATAGGAGCTTAACAGCGTGGGGACTCTCAGGGGCTCCAAAGATGACCTTGGCCACAACCCTCTTGGAGGTTGTCTGCAGGGACCACATGGCTATCCTGAAGGGCCCTAAGCAAGGTGTGAAGGTGGCTCCAGCTGTCCCTGTGCCTGCAAGACACCAGCAGCTCCAACACCTGGCTTAGAGGAAAAAGAAGTTGGGTTCTAGGAAACCATTGCTTGTGCTTCATTGCAGCATGTTTTGTTGTCATTACATTAAAGACCCACAGAAGGATTTCTTAACTAGGGCCTGTGGAAGTAAACCAGGCATCTAAGTCTTATCACAGCCTGAGTTCTAGTCAGGTAATGAGCACATTTCAAACTCACCTGAAAAAAAAGCCAATAGGGTTTGGACCATAAGGAGAAGGCCTGGTGTCCCACAGACCAGTCCATTTTCATTCTATTGTTAGAAACAGTGATGTCCCCACCACTCCCCACCTTCATCCCAGAGAACACCCAGTGTGCCTCTGATCACTGTTTAATGCTTTCCTATTATTTAACTTAATCTTTCCTCCCAGAGATAATTGTTGCCTCTGAGGAAAGATTGGGCCTGTCATCCCATTCTGGGACACATAGAACAGTGTTGGGGACAATGAGGAGAGGGGCAGCCACTGCCATGGATGTAAGACATTGCTGAACCAGCCATCATAGAAACCATGAGGAAAAGAAATATGTTTTTGGCTTCTAATTTAAAATACAATAAAATGTTCTTGGATTTTCTAGGTTGCTCAGTACATTAAATTTGAAATGCCGGTGCTGGACAGTTTTGTTGAAAAATTAAAAGAAGAGGAGCAAAGAGAAATAATCAAACTGACCATGAAGTAAGCAGCACTTAAAGGACCAGTTGTGGGTCTTAATCATCAGGCAGGTCTGCAAGGCAGAGCAGCCAGGACCAGGGCTGGGAGCGCTCTCTCTCCTTCAAATGGGCTCATGCCCTCGCACAGTGCCAGCATGGACCTCTGACCCCTGTTTGGTATTGATACCAAGCTGGGTGACAGCTTGCCAAAATCCAAAATGGTAGGATGCAGGCCAGACCATCCATCTGGCCTTACCACCTTACCAGCACTGGAGGGACACAAGCTACTGAAAATTGGACAGGAGAGTCAGATGGGAACAGGGTGGGCACTGGACTAGGTTGTGAGTTCAGCTGGTGCCACAGCTCTGGAGGAGCAATAACTGCTCAGTGCGTATTCAGCCTGGGCCTTTCATGCCAGTAGGAAATCTGAGCCTGCTGAAAAAGAGTAGTTGTTGGAACTCTGTGCATTGTGTTTTCAGGTGCAAAACAGTTTAATGGAAAGGTGACCGGATGTTACCTGGCAGCTCCTGTGGAAGCTACATCAGGGCCAACTGTGTGAGGTCAGCCAGGTTGCATGTCCCAATGACTTATCTCTCCCTCTGGAGGATGAAGTATGGAAAGGACACATGGGAGGTGCTCAGCCAGGGCTAAGGTCAGAGTTCCTCTTAGGAAGGGTAGGAGGGCCTGAAGTTGAGGACTGGCTTGGATTCTGGCATCTGGCTAAATGATCTGTGCATTTGGCCCATGTGCGGCTGTCAGCACAGACCCTAATAAGGGAGAACAGTATGCAATGCAGTGTCACTGTAGGATTTTGGATCTGGAAAGGACCTGGGACCACCCGGTCAGTCTATTCAGTGTCCAGAGAGGAAAGAGAGGCAGAAGGTGAGGAAGCTACTGGCATAGGTTATTACAGAGCCCAGGCCCCTGATCCGGGCTCGATGCCCTGTCCACTCCAACATGCTCCTATCCATACTGGGCAGTATTTGGAATAGACAAGACAGCACTCAGCTTTAAAGCTTGGCAGTGTCTGAGGGCCCATTTGACTGCCTCTGGCAGCCAGGGGTCCCACAGTGTGTGGTCCTAACTCTTTCCTCTCCTTGACCTAAGACAGGTGGTGACACTAACCAGCCAGTCAGGAACACTGTGTCTCCTGGCCCAAGCATATGTGCTCCCCTCCCCTGCATCCCATCTCTTACCGTGTCAGTGAGTCCACATGGCTGTGTCTCCCTCCAGGTTCCAAGCCCTGCGCCTGACAATGCTGCAGCGCCTGGAGCAGCTGGTGGAGACCAAGTAGCCAGTCCGTGCCTGACTCTACCAAAGCTACCAGCAGCCAATGCATACTGAGTGCCAGTGACTGAGCCCTGATTGATGGCCACCACCTGAGAAATCTCGCACCCATGCTTCCACCTGCCTACCTGCCTAAGTTCCACAAGTCCCATATCCCTGGTTCTTGGCTCCATGATGAATGCTCACAGGACCCAGACACAGACATGAGCAGCAGGAACTTGCTGGGTGGGGTTCTGGGTAGTAAACAGCCCTGACTCCAGCACCAGCCACATTATGTGGCTGGATGGCATGGCTACTTCTGTTCATGCCACATCTCTCCTGATTCAGACAGCAGTGACCAACCCAAGCCCCTGGAGCATGGGCTCCTCCTGTACCTGGCTCAGGGCTCCATCAGGGCCACAATCCTGTCCTAATGGTCCACATGAACCATAAGATCCCTGTCTGTCTTTACTTCAGGCAGCTGTGCAGGAGCTCCACTGGGAAAAACAAGCTACCTACAGGCACAGAATGTGTCCTGGTCTCAGCCATCACTTCACCATGGCCTCCAAGCTTCTGATATCACCCATGAGCTCACACAGTCCAGCACCTCGGCATCAGAAGTCAGACCACAAATAAGACCATGAGCCCCTCATCCTTTCTCTGCAACACTAGCTGAACTTCTTTAGCTAAAGAATTCCTAAAGGAATTCTTATAAGGGACTCATTAAAAAAAAAAAGGCAATTTGATCACATGGAGGAGATAGCCTGCATGGCATTGGAAGTACGATACCCCATGTGGGCAAGAGTCTGGGGTCCAGGGACTGTCTGGCAACAGCTCAAGAGGCAGTGATCAGTCCTAGTGTCTACTGCCCCTCTCTGGGCTATATCCCTCTGTTCTCAGTACTTCCTATCAAAGGGGTGCAATGAGAAGAATATCAGTTTTGGGAGAAAGGACTTTGAATTCCCTGGAGCAAGATACTGAACAATTTGTGTTTGTCAGCTGATGGATAATTTCTAAAACAAATAAGAAGTCCTTTGCAAAATTATGCAACAGTTTACATCAGTTATGTGGTGTTTGCTAGCAAGCTGAAGACCACATTCTTTTTCTACTTCAGCCTGTTGGGTAGGTAGCAGACTTAAAGGGGAAGAACCAGTTTCCAAATATGGGTGGGACTGCATCTCTGCTTCCACCCACAAAAGAGCAGAGCTTGGGAGCTGCCATACTGCATGGACCCACTGTTCAGGGTGAGATCTAGGCAGGATGTCACCCACCATCTTCACTGTCACAGAGGTACATAGAGTGGGTAGTGGTGGCCCCACTGCAGTTTTTGTTGTCTACCCTCCTGCGACAGTGGATTCCTAGGTGCTCAATAAATGTGTGCTCTACTGAATGGACAGTTAGGACCAAGCTTTCTTTTCACTGATGTGTGTCCGCCCCCAGCCCCTGTTATCATGTCTGAAACTTACCCTGCACAGCGTACAGCTGAATTTGGCAGACCAGCCAGAGCTGAGCCCCGGCACTGCTCTTAGCACTAACATAACTCCTTCATTACTGTGCATATCCTGGGGGTTGGTGTGGGGCCTGTGGACCCAATCATCCACAGGGTGTGGAGGAGGAATCTGTGGGCAGCCTGGACAGTAAACAATAGGGTTACCCCAAATCACAGATTCTCAGCATCAAGTGGTATGGCAATAAGGCTTAGGAAAGGGTAGAAAACAAATCAAGCAAGCCTCCCCAGATAATTTTACCCTCCTTCCCATATTTACAACCTCTGGTCTAGGACAACTGTCATGTTTGTTTAGCAATTTGTTCAGTCACTCAGTAATTGAGTGACTTCCTTGTGCAAGGCGTCTGCTTAGCCCTAGAGGAACAAAGAGTCACAGTCCACCAACTGTCTGTTCAGGGGTTCAGGAGTCTCCTCATCAGGAGAAGCAAGTGAACTGAGGGTTAGGAACCAGCAGAGCAGTGAAGTTTCCTGGAAGGAGTCCTGAGACTGAGGCTGAGTCAGTGGTTAAGACTATGCATGGCATTCCAGCCCAAGAGGCCCCTGCCAGTAGGAATAGGCCAGGGCCCAGCACACTGGATGCTATGGGATCAGGAGCCCCTCTGTAAGCACTCACTGTATTTTTGTTTTTGTTTTGCAATTTTTATAATATTTAATCCTTGTCTAGATAAGTGTCACTTTAAAATAGTTATCAAAACTAACTCCTGAATATTATAGCTAAGAAACTCACTAGCACAGGAAAAGGAGAGATGCACAGGAAATGGGAAATATCCATCATCTGAGGGCTTACCCATCCTTTTTATCAATGCTCTTTGGAGGGAATTTGAAAATCTGCTTAATTCAGTTCACTGTTACACCACAATTTCAGACTATCTCCACTAGGTTCTATAGGAGCTCCACGTTCCTCTCTCCACAGACCATACAGTATTTCTCAGATGCTTCTTCACTAACTAGTAGCTCAGGTAATAAATGTATCAAAGATAAAGAACATTCCTGTGAGACCATGTCCTCTCCTAAAACAACTGTCTTCCCAGGCCATGGCTTAGGAACCGGAAAAGTTAATTAACACACAATAAAATCAACATGATTGCAAAAGAAAAACTGGACTCAGGAAAAACAGAGTGGTTTGGCCAGAACAAATAGAAAAGGCATAGAAAAACACCTTGTTTTTCCCATGATGACAACCACATGCTACTTGCTTGTGATGTTTACCAGAAAGTGGATTGAAAACCTTCCACTAGCAAAACTACCACCCACTCAGGAACATCTGGCCCCTTTGCCTCAGGAAACAAAGCACAGGGCCTATCCAATGTTACTATATGATTTGTGGAGGATCTGGCAAGCAACAATGTACCCCCTATTCATGGGACATAGGTCCCCCTGCAGTTGCAGAGTTGGAGCAGGATATCCTTGGCAGGTGTCCTATTGGGTGGCAGCCTTCCCCACCTCCCTGGCTATGATCAGGCAGAAGGTGCAGTCAGAGCCAAGCTGTTCCAAGTGTACAAACTGCTAAAAGCATGATCCCATGAGCTGCAATTGTCTGGGAGAAAGCCAGCTGCTGACCTGCACCTGGACTCACAGCTTGCAGGGTGGGTGAACTTTTGCTCCCTCCTGGCTGGACTTGTAACTGAGATGTTTTCTGCAAACCCAGAAATGGGAATTCCTAGAGTTTCCTTTCCCATAGAACACAAAGGAAACAGGAAGCAAAAGCCTCAGTTCTGGTGGACAGAACCATCATTCAGGGTACTTTCCTGGGGGATGAGCTCTTCTTACTGACTTGGGCCACACGTGTGACCAGCATCCCTTGCATTGTTTCCAAACACAGACCCATGGCAGCAGTGCTCCCAGTTGGTGCAGGGCTTCTGTCTGTGTGTGAGTGCACGTGTGTGTCCATGCAAGGGATTGGGGGTGCAAAGGACTAAACCATAGTCAAAGAGAGCTTTCTTGCTAGGATTTTTCTCATCCCAGAAGCCTCTTCTTCTTGGAATAAGTCCTTAAAATACCACAGGGCTCACAGACACACTACTGGGTACTGTTTCCAGAAAAGTCCCAGTCATCAAGGTGTCTGGTCTTAGCCCAGCTTCCCTAGACAGATGTGCTGTTAGGAGAAGTTGATGGCACAGCTTCTCTTTGCTGCCCTAACCATTTATCCCTTCTACTCTCTTCTGATTTGTCCTTGTGCTTTGTAAATATGTGTGCCCATTTTCAATAATTTGATTTGTTTACAAGTAAACAGGAACTCCATGTGTGAGATACTATTATGTAGAAGTTAAAAGCAAAGCCTGGCTCTGCTATGTGAATGTGTGACCTTAGGCAAGTTATTTGCTTCCATGTTCTCATCTGTAAAATGAGGATAATAATAGCTCCTATCTTTTCATAGTTGTGGGAGGTATATTAGTCAGCTTTGCTATAGTAAAAAGTAACACCAAAAATCTCAGGGACTACAACCAGAACCTTTATTTCCCTCTTATGTTATTGGTGACTATAGTTGGCAGCAGGTAGGCATATTATCTCCACTCCATGTGTCTTCTCTCTTGGGCCCTAGACTGAAGGAACAGCCCCTACTTCAGACATAGAATTCTCAAGGCAGAGGGAAAGAACAGGATGATGGCAGGAACAGTGATTCAAAGCTTCCTCTTTCTATTCCCATGCAGTTGGCCAAGGCCATTGATGCATAAAGTTAACACTAGTAGAATGGGTTGTTGTTCACTAGGAGGCACTGAAAGTCACACACCAATAAGCAGAGATATAAAATCCAAGAAGGGCCATGGCTGGTGGCACAGTGAATAAGATGCCAACCCGAGAACCCAAAGGTCGCTGGTTCGATTCCCCAGCCAGGGCACATAACCAGGTTGCAAACCAGGTCTCCAGCCAGGTCTATAGCTGGAGGCAGGTGAAAGGCAACCTTACATTGATGTTTCTCTCCCTCTCTGCCTCTCTCCCTTCCCCTCTCCCTAAAAATAATAACTAAAATCTTTTTTATAAATAAATAAATAATAAAATTCAAGAAGGCCAGAAACCATCAAACCACAGAAATATTAAATGAGATAGTATAAGTGCTTCAAACAATGCTAGGCACATAATAAGCATTCAGTAAGTATTATTATTTAATAATAAATAGAAGGCATAAGACCCTGCCTGTTTTCTCTCCCTTTGCCTTGTAATCTTTCTCCTTCTTCCCACTCGAAATCCTTTTCTGTCTCTTGTGTCTCTCCATCCTTACCTCCTATGCTGTCCACTCTTGGCTACCCACACCCCTTTATTTCATGCCTTCCTCCACTCTCCTTTTTAAAATTTATGTTTCTTTTTCTTTTTAATTTAATTTTATTGTTGTATTACACCCATCCCCTTTTTACTCCCCTCTGTTTCCTCCTCCACTCCCCCTCAAAGTCTATCCTCCTTGTTGTCCATGTCCATGGTTCTTCCAAACTAGTTTGAAATTTATGTTTCTTTACTCACTTCTCTACTCCTCTAATCTACACATCTCTGGGCCTTCTATACTTAGTTCATTTGTTTTCAGATACAGAAAAAAGGGATAATTCACCTTTAAGTGGGACATGAAATGAGTTAAGTTTTAATTAATGGCTGTTTTACTAATAAATTGTTTTCAAATAAACTTTACCTTATTTTAACATACATAAATGACCATCCCAGCAGGTCATTTTTTGCTCTTGAAACTATCAATTGATGGTCGTTGGTGCCACTTTCTTCAGTACCAACAGCTCAGCTATGATAGAACACAGCTGTGTAACAGCTCAGGGTCATTATGGCTCAATTATGAAGCAATATGGCTGTGGAGTAGCTTGGTGTGAAGTGGCCCTGGGGCTAAACAGCTCTGCTCTTCTCCACTACTCCAGCAAGATTTCTTCAGTGTTTGAGCACACCAACAGGGGAAACACAGCCTTCAGTCTTTGGTAGAAAGGGGCACTGTGCATCCCCAGTGAGAGGGGAGCTGATTTATTTAACTACAAGTCCCCTTCCCTGGTTCCATATTGTTCTGTAGTCATTCAAATGAGGACACCAATCCTTGCAGTTTGGCCTTAAAAGCATTGTCTTGATTGGTCAACAAGGAACTGCTATAATTGGTCAGTGAAGATATTGATGAGGGAAGGGGGAATATTGCTATATAGCTGATTGGATGGGGGGAAATGCCTCAGTCCTACTGGCTGAAATACAATTCCAGCAACTCCTTTATAAGGGCTGACTCAGAAGTCCAGAACACAATGCAGGCAGATAGTTCAGGGCAGCCTTCTCCCTGAGGTATGGCTTGCATGAAAGGCACCTGTTTAGAAAGGGCTGCTAGGGTCTGCTTTTAAACTTGAGCCCAGTTAACCAACTTGAGACCCTCTTGGTAGGTAACTTCTTTCTCAGGGTCCACACAACTTTTCCTAAACTATCACTGGCCATTGCCCACTACCCCCATCTCCTTCAACTACCAGCATCATCAACTTCTAATAATAATTTAATAATAAAAGTGATAGCAATGCTTCATATGTATGTGTTATATACATTGTGCTAAGTGGCTTAAAATATCTCATTTAATCTTTACAGCAGTCTAGCTATTATCTGGGTTATTGGGTTGACATTCTGTGTCCAAGCCTTAATATGTTTCCTGCCTTCCCACTTACAGAGCAGAATACTCCAGTTTGAGCCACTTTGGCCTCCACCATCAACTTGCTGTGTTACTTCAAGCAAGTCTCCCTCCCTCAGCCTCCTTTTACTGATCTGTAAGGTAGATATAATGATCCCTGCATCATGAGATTATAGTAAAGATGAATGGCCAGAGAATAGATGTAAAACATATTGTAAACAATGAGGTATCTTATAAATTATTTATTCAACAAATGCTTGCCAAGTGCCTGCTACCTGCTGAGCACTGAAGACACAATAAAGAACAAGAAACAGACAATGACAGTGTTGTGTTTCACTGTGAGGCCATGGGCTTTCGTTCTAATGACATGGGAAACCTGTGGAGGTTTTGAACAAAATCAATGTCATGATCTGACTTGGGTTTTAAGAGGATCACACAGGGGCTGCAAGTAGACTTCGGAGAGACCAGTATGAAAGCCATTGCAATAACCCAGACAGGAGATGATAGCAGCCTACTGGAGGCAGGCTTGATTCTTGATTCTACAGTGAAGGTAAAAGTGGCTTGATTCTGGACACATTTTGAAGACAAAGCCAACAGAATTTCATTGGATTGAATTTGGTTCTTGCCTGGAAAAGAGTTAACAATGACAGAAATGTTGGGCCCAAGCAACTGAAAAGATAGAGCTGCCATTAGTTGCTGAGATGCAGACTGTTGAAGTAATACGTTAGGTGAATATGGTAAATTCATTCAGGGGTATGTTGAGTTCACAGTGTCCATCTCACATACAAATAGTGCCAAGTAATTAACTGGATGCACAAGTCTGGAGTTCAATAACATTTGTATCTCAGGGTGGGACTGGAGTTACCAGGTCAGGAGTGTTCAGCATATGTGGATGCCTGAAGCCATCCCACTGGAGGAGTTGGCAGGGGGATAAGGGTACTGGTGGGGAGGTCAGATGACCCAGCACTGGCCAGCTTGTCTGAGGATGAGGATCCAGCAAGGCAGGAGAACCAGGGTGTGTATTGAAATACACGATACTTCAGGTAAAGACCTGTTCCAATCCTTGGCCATCTACCTGCACCGTGTAAATTTGGAGCAAACTTCTGCTAAGCCCTGGTTTCCTGATATGTAAAGTGAGTATGATCAGTCCGGTCTTGCAGACACTTTTTGGTTATAGTGAAATAAGGTGACTCATGAAAAAGATCAAGAACAGTTTAGGCTGTCCAAAAGCAGCCCTTAAGATCAGTCCGTGCTCGATATTTGCATACAGAGGTCTCTCATTGGGCAGGCTGGCATTTAGGTCCAGAGCAGGGACAGAGAGCACACTGGCTGCGGTTCAGCGGCCACCCCGGAGAGCCCCCAGGAGCTGGAGGAGAAAGCCATTCATCTTTGCCGAGGATTTGGGACCATAGAGGATCTCTCCGCCACATTCCTAGAGCGGCCACGTTCCTAGAGCGACAAAGGAGGCCGGCCCATGGGCGGGGCCCTTACTTCCCGTGGCTCCGGGTAGGGGTGCTCAATGAGGAAGCGAGTGGCGGTGGATGCGGTGAGTGGATGGGGAGTACAGCCGTGGGCCGAGGAACTGTGTGGCGTGGATCGGGCATTGGAGCAGCTGCCTCGGCCTAGCTCCCCACCCTACGGAGGGTGTGGGGCTGGGCAGAGAGCGGGCGGGCCGGCGTGCGGGGAGTGGCTGCAGGAGGCCTGGGCTGGAGGCACTACTGGGGACAGGCTGGGGACAGGCAGGGGGCCTTGGCGGCTGATTTGCGTTGCACCGTGTTTCGAGACTAAAATAGGAAACAGACGTTAGGGCTGTCGTGAGGGATTTAAAGATAGTGACGCTAATAAACTCTGAAGCCCCAGTTGACTGAGCTGGTTTACTGTAACCCTCATTGCATGCGTGAGAAACAGACACGCTTCAGTCTCCACGGCTGGCAGCTCCCATCCCTCGAGCTCACGTTAACGCCCGCTCCTGCATGGAAGTGCACGGCGCACCAGCCCCGTGCTGACCTGGGCGTTGACTGTGGCTGCCTATTGGTTTTGCCACCGAGAGGAGAGGCCCAGGGCCAGGCTGCTAGGATGGCAATGGTTGCCCAGCGTTGCTGTGAGAGGCAAAGAGGGCACCACAGTGTCTGCCATGTGATCTACCTGTGAGCATGATGTCCGCATCTACAAGGTGGATATTAGTAGTCTTTGGGTTCCCACCAATCTGACTTACATGGTATTAAAAAGTGTGTTATGTTTTTCAATGTGTAATTACTCTTACTGCTATTTTTAAAACTCTTAACACATTGAACCTAGCAAATGCCTCCTTGTTATGGATGTTCTATAAATACTTACTAAAGTGAAAGAATGAGTAGTGATAGTGCTGTAATTTTGTTTTGTATGCAGTTTGCTCTTCCTAATACCATAACTGCAGCAGACAAAATTATTAAATATGCAGATCAATTCCTCAGCACTATCAAGCCTGAAGTTTCAGTTATACAGTAAGATGAAGGAATGGTAGAACAATGTCATTTGTGTTTTCAGAAGCTTGTTTACAGAGAGCTAGGGTAATTATTCCCATTTTAAAAGTCTGTTTCTTGACCTATGATGTGGAAAACAGTTACAATAATTTATTAATTTTGCAACCTATCTCCTCTTACATTTTCACCTATTTGAACTTTATGGCTTGTTTATGGCCATTATTTTAAATAACCTTATATATAAATAAATGAAATTTATTTGAAATTTTGAATTTTTGCCACATTTGGATATTTTTAAAATTCCACTCCTATTTTTACATGTAAACTTTCTCCTTCTCCTTTTCTTGTGTTCTACTTACTGCTCTTTTTCCTACTCAGTTTCATTTCACTATCCTATAAAAGTTATTTAAAATGTTTTCTTTTTTTTTCAATAACAATCTTCTTGTTTCAGGTTTTCAAAGAAAACCTAGATCATTCAGATCTAGGAAAAGATAATAAAGCATCTCTTCATTGATGTTTTTCTCACCCGGTATTTATTGAATCAACTCACAAAAACTTAACTACTCCTTATAGAATAGTTTCTACTTTCAAAAAATTTATGCTAAAATCTCTAAGTTGTTACTTATAGCTGTAAAAGTAGAATGGCTAAACAAATAAGGATAAACAAATATTTAATAAAGTAGTATGCTTTTTTATTTCTTTCTAATTTGGACTCCTTAATTAGTCTCCAGTAAGTTGAAGTTTAGCAGGGAGTAAATATTAAAACATATTTATTTGGTAATATCAAGTTTAAATTCTGGAATTATTAGAATTATTTTGTAACTATTTTTCCCTAGAATTGTTTTTGTTTTCATATCATTGAATACATTTTTAATTTAAAAATAGATGTAATTTTGATGGGTCTAAAGAAATATAAAGTTGAATTAACAAATCACCTGTAATTTGTTTTTATTTTTTTTTCTACACCCAGAAAATTCTGAGCTCTATAGCTCCAGGAAGAGAAACATTAGAAGAAGAAGATAGTAGACTTTGTTAAGATTACATTTGTCTCTTCACCATGCGGTTAGGAAAACTTAAGGGAGGTATTTCTCGGAGCTCAAGCCAAGGAAGGACCTCTGAGAACCAGCTCAAAATAGGTAGGCAGAAGCAGAAATGGGGAATGACTGTTCGGTTCGACTCAAGCTTGAGTAGACTAAGAAGAAACTTGGATGAGAAGCCCTATAAATGTATTGAATGTGAAAAAAGTTTCAGTCAGAGCTCAACTCTTTTTCAACATCAGAAGATCCATACTGGAAAGAAATCCCATAAATGTGCTGATTGTGGGAAAAGTTTCTTTCAGAGTTCTAATCTCATTCAGCATCGTCGGATTCATACTGGGGAAAAGCCCTATAAATGTGATGAGTGTGGAGAAAAGTTTAAACAGAGCTCAAACCTCATTCAGCACCAGAGAATTCATACTGGAGAAAAGCCCTATCAGTGTGATGAGTGTGGCCGATGTTTCAGCCAGAGTTCCCACCTTATTCAGCATCAGAGAACCCACACAGGGGAGAAGCCCTACCAGTGCAGTGAATGTGGCAAATGCTTCAGCCAGAGCTCTCATCTTAGGCAGCACACGAAGGTGCACAAAGAAAAGAAGCCTCGAAAAACTCAGGGCAAAAATCTTAGGTCAAAAACTCACTTAGTATCATCTTGGAAAGTAGGCACAAGAAGGAAGGCAGTGACTGGTATACGCTAAATAAGAGGCACTGTTTCATCCCTGTTAAAGAAGAAAAAGAAAAACTTAGAACTATAGATACTTTGCAATAGAGCACTTAAATACTGTATCCTTTCCTACTATGGAAACATTGGGGATTTAATGACATTGGAAAGAAATTACATGAGTCCAAATGACTCCTCATTTCTTTTATGTAACTTGGAGTACAAAGAACTGAAAATATGTTTTGAGAGACTATAAGATCTTTGACCTCACTTGAAAGTACTTCATGCATAATTTTGACAAAAACAATTATGTTTTAATGATGTGTAAAAATGGAATTGCAACGACTACTCAGTTTTAAGACTTTCTGTCAAAGGAGTAATTAAAAGAAGGAAGTTAATCCCATTGGTTTTGGAGTTATATAATAGATGAGGTTTTATGATTGTAAAGTTTTGTGGTATATTAATCATTGGTTTGTGATTTAAGATTTACTATATTAAAATTATTCATGTTCACAGGTTCTTAATTAACAAGGCCCATCACTGTATATTAACTTTTGTTTCTTCCCTTCTTATTGACATTTGTTAAAGGAATAGACTTTCTCTGCTTTTCTTTAAATTCTTAGTAAGAGATACACTAGAAGTTAAAGTGAAAGCTGAATTACACAACAAGTCTCTTACTCCTACTAGCACTATTTTTTGAGATAGTTTCACACTGTGTCAGCTGTTTTCCCAAAGTTGGGATGGATTTATATAGATACACCCCTATGCTTTTTGACTCTTGGCATTCTCTTGTGCTGTGACAAATGGAGGCAACATTTTAGATCTACAAGAATAAATCATATTTTACCAAAATGGTCTCAACTTGCTACTTTAAAAAATTTACAATTTACACACCTTCCTGCTTTCCCTTTTGAGAGCTTTAGGTAACCCTAAACAAATGTTTGTCAATAGCAAAAGTTATTGAGTGCAAATATCAGTGTGTTTTAGGTTAATGTGTAGATTTAGAGATCTAAGTTAACCTTTTCTGAGTTGTATGAATTTTACAGTCTACAGCCCTGGCCGGTGGCTCAGTGGATTGGCACCAGACTACAAACCCAAAGGTCACTGGTTTGATTCCCAGTCAGGGCACATAACCAGGTTGCAAAGCCAAGTCTCCAGCCAGGTCCATAGATGGAGGCAGGTGAAAGGCAACCATACGTTGATGTTTCTCTTTCTTTTTTCCTCCTGCTATACCCTTCTCTCGAAAAATAATGAATTAATTTTTTTTAAATAAAATAAGTGAATTATTTACAGTCTAGCAAATGTATTTCTCAGCTACCATCAGAACAGTATTAAGTGTCAAACATTTCACCCTTCAACTCAGATTCTACTTATATTGAATGCTAACATTCTTCTAATTGTTTTTATATCTTTTATAATCATGCCTGTTGCTGATATATTAATGATAGTTATAAAGATAAATAGAATATTTTGCATACTATCACCTTCTGTTTATTTTTCTCCTGGGAAATTTTTAATAATTTAGGCAACATCTAAAATCACAGTTTTAGAAGAGTCACTTGTTTTGCCTGTTTTTGATTTCTTCAGAGATGAACTTTTCCTGCCTCCTGGCCATGAGCTTAAGGCAGGGTCATGGAACATGGCCTTGCTGGCAACAGTTTCATCCAGCAGGATATCCACAAAGTGTTTTGTGAGTAGGAGGCAATTGCAGTTATGTTTTACAGAAAACTTGATCTTTGGATGCTTAGCAAGTTCCTTATTAATCATAGCCATGTCACTTTGAAGCAGGGATGTGGCTATGGGGCCATTTTGAGGATCTGCCATCAGTGATATTTGTAGCAGTTTATGTCTGGAGTAACTTCTGACTGGAACTAATAGCTCCTCCTTGAATGAGTTTTGCAATTTTGACATCAGCCAAAAAAGATATATTTTGTTAGATTTTATAGTTTACCTTTTTATCCTCAATAGACTTTCTCTGTTCACTATAAAAATGGAGCAAATACCTTCAGATTTTGATGTATTCCCAGTTTGTCTGTGGTTTGCATTTCTTCTTGGAGTCAAAACCTGAAGCAAATAGGTTAGTTAGTACACTTTTGGTAACTTTCTGTGGTAATAACATATGGCATTGCAGCCTTACACTCCGTTTAGGAGCACCTTAGGGAAGAAAAAAATTATAGCTGTTCTAAATGAATGAATGAATGGAAGTAGTCCATCACTAGAAATGAGTAAAAGTAGAACGTGAGTAATAAGCACTGCCCCTTTGAATACACTCTTGTATGAAAATACATTGTCCCTTCAATGTTGTGCTGAATTTCCACCATAACTCAGGTTACAGAGCTGAATTCCTTTATTGTTCTGGCCCTTTTCTTATACAGTATCTGGATGTTTTATTGAGTTGGGGGAGGAAAGCTCCAAGATCATTATACTGCTGAAATTTCTTCTGTCCTACACCAATGAGTAAGATGGGTTGTTAAAAATCCTTGGCTTCCATGTTCTTGATTTATTCAATCATCTAATTAAGTGTGATAGAAATAAAACTGATTAAGACAGCTTAAAGGAACTTAGATTAAGTGGGTAATTAAGTAGAGGAATTGGAAAACTATGGAAATTAGTGAAGCAAACCATACTATGGGGGCACAAAGGAGGGACCTCTGACCCAATGATTCTCAATTGCATCAGAATCACTTGGAGGACTTGTTAAAATACTGATTTCTGGGCCCACTCCCAGAATAGCTAATTAGAAAGCCCAGATAGTAGTCAAATAATTTACATTTGTAACAAGCTCCCAGGTAATGGTGATAGTGCTAGTTCAGGACACCCTTTGAGACCCATTGCTGTAACCCATTACTGAGAGTAGTGATGTGCTTTTATGAAATGGTGCCTGAGACAAGTACATAATACTAATTTTTGATGAGGGGTAGGCAGGATTTAATGATGGAGACTGGGCCCTGGGGATCAACCTACTTGGGTTTACATCCTGGTTACCTAGCAACTGGGCAATTTGAATTTTTGTTCTTGACTAAATTGAATAGGATATCTGGTGAGTTGTGGAGGTAATTAAATGACAATGCAGTTAGAGGGCTTAGCATGAACCTGAGACATTGTTTTCAATTTACTGATTAGCTTAGGTTATCAGAGGCAGAGAAGTTACTGAATGAAATCTGAAATTGCTAGTGGCAAGAGGACTACTTCTCATGAAGTAGTACTTCAAGGTGAGATTTTGATTTTGCTGGGTCAGGATTCTTAGGAATACCTATAAAGGACAAGAACCATCTAATAAGTTTCTAAGGAAAATTTAAGAACATGTGTGAATTTTTTGACAGGTAGTAAGAGTACCTCTTAAAAATAGAAGTATAGCCCTGGCTGGTGGCACAGCAGATAAGGAGCCGGCCTGCAAACCCAAAGGTCACTGGTTCGGTTCGATTCTCAGCCAGGGCAACATAACCAGGTTGCAAGCCAAGTCTCCAGCCAGATCCATAGCTGGAGGCAGGTGAAAGGCAACCATACATTGATGTTTCTCTCTCTTTCTGCCTCTCACTCCTCCCCTCTCTCTGAAAATAATAAATAAAATCTTTTTAAAAAGTAGAAAGTATATAGCCACAAACATGGTATTTATTCCCCATGTTATGGAGGTAATTTCATTTTGTTGAAGTAAATATTGTTGAGCACTGCCATGTATATAACAAACTGGTAGAAAAGATAAATTACATTCAAAATAACATTAAAGTGTGATGAACACACAGTATGATTGCCTTTCAAATTGAAGTAACTTACATTTGGTACAGAAAAGAAGGAAGGGGTCTTCAAAGGGATGATATTTTTCCTAGGTTGCAGATTCTTCCCTGGTCAGGGCATGTAGAGGAGGCAACTGGTTGAGACAATCTCTCAATCTCAATCTCTCTCTCTCTCTCAGGCGAGGATTAAAAAATAAAAAAAGGGGGGATGATATTTAACACTAAGTTAGAGAATACAAACTCAAAATGCTGGTGGGGTCAGACACCTAATGTAAATGAGGTAAATATTGTAAAGTATACTGGAATGTACCTGCCCATTTAAAATGATAACCTGACTCAGTTTCAGCGAATTTTTGCCATGTAGAGATTCAGACCCAGATACACCAGCTCTTTTTCTTGAAAAATCAAAAATCCAGATTTTAAAAGTTGCAACCCAGTTTATTATCTTGCCACACCTGGACCAGATTTTTAAGTATGTAAAGGCTCTGTGTGTAACTGTGTGTGCATGGAAACTGAAGAGGTAGGTAGGGGTGGTGGACAGCAGGAAGGGAGAAAGGGAGAGGCAGAAGTACATGATGTAGTGGAAGCTGCAAAGCACAGAGAACTCGGAGAACAGCCACAAGTAGCTGTCTTACTGGCCTTCCAATTTCATCTAAGAGTGTTGTGGGAGATCAAGCTGGAACAGGCCTCCAGGAGAACCTCAAATATCAATCTTTAAAATGAAACAGATTGGATGCCTGAAGGTTTTTAGAGCACAGGTTAAAAGGTGATGATCCAGTGAGAAATAACCATATTGTTAGAAGAAAAATACCCCAGAACAGACCCATTTGGCTCATTGGACCTACAGGATTTCATCTTCTGCCTTGGGGCTCAAGTGTTATCTCCTTCATTCCCTACTTCTCACTGAATGACAACAACTCCAAACTGCTCTGTAACTTTGCTTATTCTGCTTTGACCTATATTCTGAGTTAGGGCTCCAGGAAATTGACCTTGAACCTTCCATAGATGTTCTTCCTTTAAACTGAATTGTTCAGTCTCTCCTTCTCCCTCTCTACTACTAGACTGTGAGCTCTTGGCCTATAGTAGTTATTCAGTTGAAAGTTTTAATGGAGAAAAGCCAAGAGGGAAATACCCAAAGGTTAGAGAAAAAGGTAAGTAGTTCTAGAAAGTTCCTGGCCTGGCTGTCAGCTACCATGCCTACCTAGCAGGAGAGTTCCACCTAGAGCTTTTCTTCCCCCATCTGCCACCATTATCCCTCTTCTTCAATCTTTTCTATTCTCTTGGATGTCCTTGCTCATTGAGTAATTAATTCCTTGGCCTTGCACATGGTACATATTTATTGAATAATTAATTAATGAAAGGCTAAATATACAAAATGGCACCAGGTCTGAAGAGACCTAGAAAGCCACTTACCTCACCTTCCCCTAAATTGGATGATTATTTTTCAATGACCTTGATTCTTCATTTATGCTCTATGAATTCTAAAATACATACATATAGAATGTAATTTTAGAAAATTAATGTAATGTCATTTCCAACTTTTAAATGGCCCCAAACTCAGTTTTTCTCTTTAAAACCATATCTGGAGTATGTTCAGGACATTGCAAGATTTTGAACAGACTTTAAAAAAAAATAAGTTTATGACCAAACAATTCTAGATCCACCAAAATTGGAAAGTCTATGAAGTTTTTGGAAGAGATTTTAAGTTGGTAATTTGGAGAGAGTATTTTTTTTTCTCCAAAGGTAGAGAGACTTGGATTAAGGAGACCATTTGGTGTCACTGAGAGTCAAGAGGACACTTTGAATATCCAAGTAGGAAAAAATGTTTAAAGTATGGCTCTGGAGTTGAGAGTACAAAGGAGGATCAGAGGAGATACTGTGGTGATAGAATGGACAGACCTGGAGACATACCACATATGAGATGCAAACAATAAAAGAAACACAATGGTGAAGGTTTCTAGCCTGGGTGACTGGGAAGCTTGGGAGAGAAGATAAGCAATTTGTCTTAGAAAATGCTGATCTTGAGATGCTTATAGTATCTGGATGAGAAAGTATAAGAGGAAATCTAATATTTGTGTCTGAAGTGTGGAAGATACTGAAATTAATATTTGTACCATTCTGACAGGTGCTTTACATATATTAGATATTGTATTAGTTTGGTTGGGTTGCCATCACAGGATACCACAGACTTAAACAGCAGGCATTGATTTCTCTCACAGTTTTAAAGGTCAGAAGCCTAAGACCAATGTCTCAGCAGGGTTGTTTTCCATTTTCTCTCTGAAACTGGGTGATAGGCTTGTGGAGTGTACTCTGCCTTCTCATTTGTCAACAGACCTCTCAGGCACACATTTTTTTAAATTTGGGAACTTGAGACAGGCATGTTGATTTAAACAAAGCTTGTGAAATCAATATCTCTTTCAGATTCCAGTGAGACACCCCTCCCCCTCTATATCCTTATCTTCAAGGGCAATCTAAATGGGTTACCTAGGATATAAGAAGCCTCTTTATTCAGTTCATTAAAAGGTTAAATGTCAGAATTTGAGCAGATCAGGCAGAGGGGGCCAGTAAGAGGATTTGTAGGCAGTCATGGAAATAAGTTAGGCTTCAGTTAGAAAAAAACCAAAGCCATTCTACGTATATATTCCAAATAGGAAGAGTTTTAATGTAGCTGATTAGACTAAATTATATCTATTATCCCATGGTTTTTGTTTATTTTCTCTGTTAGTCACCAATTGTGTTTAACATTTTACCTGTATTTTGTTAAATATTAAAGTAATTATATGGTATATTTTTTTCCTGGGTGGACCTTGACTGAAACAATAATAATGAGAAACAAACTATAAGTATAAGAATTTATGCTTTCATACCTATCAGATTGGTATCATCCAAGAGTGTCAGCCCTATTTAGTTAGCATGGTTGTGAGGAATCAGCCAAACTCACACATAGTTGATAGGAATACAAAATGTCAGAACCCCTATAGATGATAATTTAGCAATATCTAGCAGACCTAAAATTTATGTTTCTAGGTATCGGTCCCAAAGACACAATACCAAAAATATGCAATAATGTACACACAAGGTATCACTTTTTTTTAAATAGAAAATACCTTTTTTCTCACTGTAAGATATTCATCTATAAAATAATATATCATGTATCTGTTTAATGATGGGTTTGTTTTTCACGATGTTCTCATGTCTTTTGCTTGAACTATATAGTTGTACCACACCATTTTCAGAGGTCTGCTTCCCTCAGTTTGTATAGGATTCTTTAGAAACCTGTTTTTAGTACGTGCCATTGAGAAGGTTAAGCATTACCATTGACCCATATTAGTAGATTAAATCTCCAGACTCAATCAGAAACACTCCAGCTCATTGAGGGCACTGCATGGACAAAAAAAATATAAAATACTTGGTCACTCAAGTCTTCCTGTTCTGAACATTGGGCTTCTTACACTTCTTTGCATTACCTAGAATGGTCACTAGATGGCAGAAAAGGAGATGTAATGGGACTAGGCACAGCCTTTGTCTACATTCAACTTTTATCTATACCTTAGGAAAGAACATTTGAGGCCACTCTTTACTGTCAGATGGGATTCAATCAAATGTCTTTGAGGATGTAAGCATAATATTTTTTAAGTTGAGCATATTTAGTCAAATTAACCTGAATATACGTATTTCACTGTAACTTAGATATTAAATAACTTACAAGGCACAGGGGGATAAATAAGTCTCTTTTCTACCAATTAGTTCCTAGCAGAAAAAAAAAAGGAAGGAAATCATCCAGAATTTTCCCTTATAAAATTATAGTTATTTACTATCTTTAATTTTGCTCTCTTTTATAGCCAACTTCTTGAAAGATTTGTTTATACTATCTCCTTTCCTTACCTGGCATTCACCCCTCAGTTCATTCCCATCAAGCTTTCACCCACCCCTCTTTTCAGAAACAATCTTTCCAAGAATTCTCCATGGGCCTTTCTGCAGAACAGTGTGCCATGGACCATTGAGAGGAAGGCTCAAAGGTAAGGCAAGAAGCAGCAGTTGCAGAGACTAATGCTGGAATGTTAGAATTGCAAAAACAGCTTGCTTTCCATATTTTGAACTTTTTATCATGTGCATGCATTGTATTTATAATTAACATAATTTAAGGCCAATTATGTTCCTTAAAAAGAGATTGGAAACAGGCTGGGGAAACAGGAGATGATGGGATTCCAGAGCAACATTGGTGCTTTGTCACCTTTGCCTGGTGGATGAGAAATCCTCAGTAGCATTGCATGTCATAAACTTAACCTCTTATTCCTCTTATCCTTTTCCAGGTGTTTTTCTTTTCCTCACTCCCAAAAGGCTGAATTATACCACAGAGCCTATGTATGGGAACATCTTTGTGTTCAGAGGTTGACTGTGTCTAGGGAGGGGTGTTAAATGTAAGAGAAACAGTATGATTTAAGAGAAATATCTCTGAGTTGGAATGATTAGTTCTCATTTCTAAATCCATTTCTGCTGTGGGACAGCCTTGTGTCCTTAGGGAAAAAAAGTATATTTTTCTATCCGGTCCTAAGTCTTCTCATCTATCCAATTAAGTCAAAGTTGGCAATTAAATTAGTTGTTTCATTATAATCTGATGGCTACAAGCTTCTAAGACCAACTTCAGCTAGCTTAAACACAATAAAAGATTTTTTTAAAAAAGTTAAAGAGTTGAACTAGTAGACCTGGAAAGGATGGGGAGCCAAGGCAGCCCCAGGGATATCAAGTTCATAGACAGAATTTTAGGTGGCTGTCATTAGACTTTCACAGCTCTATATACAATCTGCTTAGTAGCTGTGATGAATTCCTATCTTTAATGTGTGTGTTTTGTAAGGGCAAGGAGTAATACTATCTTCCACAATTGAGGAAGGAAGGGAGAACACAAAATGGGGAGAGACAGAGAGACGGGTAAAAAAGGAGGGAAAAGTGGAGACTAGTTAAGATATAAGAAAATAATAAATATGACTTATAGTCTTGAAACTTATAAGTTAGTCCTGGAGATAATTTCCAAATTAGTGATATAAGTATATTTTAAGTAATGGTAACATCACAATGAACCCTACATAATCCCACTAGGGTGGTGCCTGGAGACCAAGGCAACCTGGTCAGAAAGGAGATGCCCACCTGCCCACGGAAATCAGGACATTTTCTTCCACTTAGCAGACATCTGAGAAGCCAGAGCAGTGCAAGAGAAACTTTCCACCTACTAGAAAATAAAAGAAAGACTTCTTACCAATCTACTAAATAAAAATACCATTCTTAAATAAAATTTAAAAAGCAGATTTCATTCCATTGATGACTAGGCAGAAAAATAACCCATCAGATGCCATGAATAGCCAAGGTAATGAGGCAACTCAGAAAGAAAATGATATGATAAAAATATCCAGAAAAAAAAACTTAAAGACATGGAGATATATGATATAAGTTAGAGCAAAATCAAGATTATAATTTGGAAAAATCTCGACAAGACATGAGAAAACACTGATAGACAGTTTAATGAACTCAGAAATAAAATAAATGAATAAAAAAAGTACTTTATCAAAAAGACTGAATCTTAAAAAGAACCAAATATAAATTCTGAAGATGAAAATCCTAACAAAAAAGATGAAGCATGAACTAACAATCTTAGGAAAAAGAGCTGACCAGGTAGAGGAAGGAATTAATGATATCAATGATAGAAATCTAAAGATGACACAGATGGAAGAAAGAAACTTAAGAGTAAAAAATAAATAAATAAAAAGGAACTCTACAAGAACTATTTGACTCCATCAGAAAAAGCAATATAAGAATAATGGGTTTTCCACAAGGAGAAGAGAAAAAGAAGGAAAGAGAAATCTCATTCAAAGAAATAGTTGACAAGAGCTTACAAACCTACAGAAAGAAATGGATTCTCAAATCCAAGAAGCAAACAGAACGCCTAATTACCTCATTCCAAAAGGTCTTCTCCAATGCACATTATATTAAAACTCAAAAAATTAATGACAAAGGAAAAATTCTCAAGAAATCCAAGAAGATTATAGTAATCCATAAGGGAAATCCCATTAGATTATCATCAGATTTTTAAGCAAAAACTCTGAAAGCTAGGAGAGAATAGAATCAAATATTCAAACTATTGAAAGAGGGAGATTACCAGCCAAGAATTATACATACAGCAAAGTTATCTTTTAGATATTAAAGATAAATAAAGACTTTTTAAACATACAGAAACTGCAGAAATTTACCACCAGAAGACTTCCATTGCAGGAAATACTAAGGGTGTTATTCTAGCTAAAAGAGAAAGACAAGACAAAAGTATACAAAACTATGAGTAAGATGATGAACAGACAGAAGCAAGAAATTGTAATTCTTTTTTTTAGAATATGGCATTATATACTTTAAAGGTTAAAATAAGTACAAACATTTAAAAGAGAGAAGAATAAGGCAACAGATACTGAAATTTGGAAATGAACAAACAGCATAAATTGGAATAATTTGTGACAACCAAAAAAAGGGAATGAGGTGAAGGTCTTAATTTTCAAAGGAGAATAAAGATGAGATGCATTCAGGTGAAAAAGGACTACTGCGTATATGAAACTTTCTTTTGTATAATAAACCTAACCACACATACACATACACACACATACACATCTAAAACTAAGACACATAACTTAAAAGAGGAAACAGGAAAAATTATATACCACCACCAAACTAAAGCAAGAGACGGAAACATAGGAAAAATAAATAATGGAGACACAGAGCTAAAGGAAAACAAAAGCTAAAATGGCCATAGGAAATCCTCATACATTAATAATTAAATATAAATAGACTGAAGTTACCAATGAAAAGGCACAGAGTAGCAAATTGAGTAAAAAAAAACCCCAAAAACCCAACCATGCATTGCCTTCAGGAGACACATCTTGGCAGTAAGAGCAATTATAGACTCAAAGTGAAAGGGTAGAAACTGATTCTCCAAGCAAAAGACATCTAGCTTTATTTACAGAGTGTGTGCAATCAATTGGCAAAATTTTAGTAAAATAAACAATGTAACACAAAAGCATTATATTTTGAAATAAAGTTATTCTTATATGTAAATACATAAACATAGTCATTATTTTTTTAATTGTTCAACAAGTCTCCATTTGCTGCAATCATAGACTCAGTTTGAATTTGGGATCTTGAGCATGCTTTCATTAATTTTTATCCATGGACATCATCATGTTTTCAGCCCTAGTTTTTTTTGTTTTTGTTTTTTTAATCCATTTTTTAAAAAACATTTTATTATTTCCAGAGAGAGAGTAAGGGAAAGAGGCAGAGAGACATCGATGTATGGTTACCTTTCGCCTGCCTCCAGCTACAGACCTGGCTGGAGACCTGGCTTGCAACCTGGTTATGTGCCCTGGCTGGGGAATCAAACCAACAACCTTTGGGTTTGCAGGCCAGCGCCTTATCCAGCCAGGGCTCTTAATCCTAGCTTTAACAGCCTCTTTATTGGAATGAGGTTGTTTATTAACTTCTCTTTCACATATGTTCCATACATAATAGACTAAAGGATTTGCATCTGGTGAACTAGGTGGCCAGATTTCCTTTGACCAGAATTCAGGAACATTGACACTGAGACATTCTTGCACCTTTTTGGCATTACATGCTGGTGCACCATTTTGTTGGAAGAGAAAATGACGTCCATTTGAAACTTGCTTTATCCATGGTACAACTACTTCTCTCAAAACATCAAGGTAAACATCCTGGATCTTCACTGATGATTTCTTGGATTAGTGTACAATATTTGTACTTGTGCAATCCTTGCATTTTCCTTGTTGACGTAGCAACATCAGGATCAGCATCATACACCTTCTTCATGTTGTAAACTGTATATAAAGGGATGTTATGGAAGTCTGCAATTTCCTTAGCAGTTTGCCCGGCAGTCCAGAAATTATGGTTGCTTTAACATCATATTCCTTCGACATGACAGTTGCTCTCAGAATTTAATACTTTATATCTGAAACAATGATGTTAAATCATAACCTTAAAAACAAAGTTTTTCAAAATTAATAAGCATGTGAAATAAGGAGATGCAAAGTTATTGCCCGTTTATCATGCACACCCTGTATAATTGACAAAAAAATATATTTCAAGATAAAAAAATGTAAGAGACAAAGATGGATATTTTATAATGATAAGGGGACACTACATCAAGAAGACATATCATTTATCAGTATATCCATCCAGTTGACAAACACCAAAATATTTAAAGGCAATACTAACAAAAGTAAAGAGATAAGCTGGAAAAAAACAAAAAACAAAAAACAAAAACAGTTCTATTAGGGAACCTAAATACCCAACTGATGGCTATAGCTAGATAATCCAAACACAATAGGAAAATATCAACCTTTAATGATACAATAGACCAAATAGATATAATTGACATTTACAAAACCTTTCATTCCAGAACACCAGAGTATTCTTCTCTATTGCATATGAAACATTCTCAAGAATGGGCCATATGTTGGAACATAAAACTAGCCTCAACAAATTTAAGAAGATTAAACTTGTACCAGCCACATTCTGCTTTGAAATTGGAGGTCAAACCACAGACACCTGGAGATTAAACAATGTGTTACTAAAAATAAAAGAAATGAAGATTCATAAACCCTGGTCAGTGTGGCTCAGTTGGTTGGAGGGTCATCTTATAAGGGAAAGGTTGTGGGTTTGGCCCTGGCTGGTGTGGCTCAGTGGATTGAGCACCAGCCTATGAACCAAAGAGTTGATGGTCCAATTCCCAGTCAGGGTGCATGTCTGGGTTGCTAAGTCTCCAGTTGGGGGCACGCAAGAGACAACCACACATTGATGTTTCTTTCTCTCTGTCTCCCTCCCTCCCACTCTCTAAAAATAAATAAGATCTTTTTCAAAATTTTAATAATAAAAATTATATTAGATAAGAAGAAAGGTTAGGGGTCCAATTTTTAGTCAGGGCACATATCTGGATTGTAGGTTTGGTCCCTGGTCCAGACTCATAAGGAAGGCAACAAAATGAAACTTCTTTCTCACAATTGATGTTTCTTTCTCTTCCTCTCTTCCTTACTCTGCCTCTAAAAAAAGCAATGAAAAAAAAAGTCTTCAGGTGAGGACTTTTCAAAATTTTCTTACAATGATTGGGTTAACAACAGAATTAATCTGCCTCACCCTACATCAGTGCCTACATCTGACAGTTGATCACAGATTAACTGGATTAAAAACTGAAGGACACAGAAAAAGACAGTGGATCTCTGGTAGTCTTCAACAGGCTGACTAGGCCCAGACTGGGACATGATCTGATATCATCAGAAATGGATCCAGGAAATAATGAAAGTATACTTCTCCATAACAGAAGATCACACCACAAAGATAGGAAGTCAAAGCAGATCAATCTAAGAAGCAGAAACAAACAAAAAATAACCTAAAATGGGGAGTCAAAGAAACAACTCCCCATTGAAAGGAAGGGAGGAATCCCCAGAACAAGTGCTAAGTGAAATAGAAGCAAGCAAACTATCATATATGGAATTCAAAATTATGATGATAGAGAAGCTCAATTAGCTCAGCAAGCTCAAAGAAAAATACAAACAACTCCAGGGAAGCTACAAGGAATTTACTGTCAACTATACAAGCATAATAAAGGACATAGAGCCTCTGCCATGTGCCCACCCACGCGCCTCCCACAATCCCCCAGGCACCCGCATGCAGTGTGGAGCCTGCGCCCTGCGCCCTGCTACGAGCAGTGATCTTTACACGGCGCGTCCCTCGGCTGCGGAGGGGGCACTAAGTTTCCAGCTTCCCGGTAGCTCGTTTCTGTGCTTCCCTCCCGAGCAAAGGCCTCGAGATGCCAGGCGTCTGGGCGTCAGGTCCACCCTCACGCCACCGCAGCACACTGCGGGGCAAGGGGCTCCCGAGGCCAATGAGGCCGGGCCCTTACCTGCAGGCACAGTGAGTCGGGAGCAGCGGTGCCCCCTCCACCTCGGATACCCCAGCAGATGAGAACATTGAGGCAACAAGGAAATCGCACACACTGTTCACTATAATACAACTGGGTACCAGCTTCGGGAGAGAGAGCCAAGTGCACCATCTCTCCTGTTCACTGCTAGACCTCCAGCATCTAATACAGAGCCGGGCAGATGGAAGAAGAAGATGGCAACAGAGTAGAGAGCAGTGCTGATGGTGTTCTCCAGTACCAAAGCAGCTAGAGGACAAGATAGGGAGCGTGAGACGTCTTCAGGACCCTAGGAATTGGAACAGGCAGCATCTGGACACAGGGGAGCACAGCCCAGAGGCAGAGGAGGCCAGCAGGACAGTAGGTGAGGCGTTCCCGACTGACCGGCTGGTGGGCCGAGGTTGGCTCTGGGCAGTGGCGGCTCTGCCCAGGGGGGCGAGTTTGACTGGGGCAGCTCCGGGCTCCCTGGCAACTGGAAGTCTCAACAGTGAAGTGTGGACTGCGAGGGCAAACACCTTAGGGAACACGGAATTGAACTCTTGCAGGGGAGGGACTGTGTGGGAGACTCAATCCGGCAACAGGGAGAGGAGGCTCCTTGCAGGGCTAGAGGCAGAGAAGAAGAGTCCTGCAGGAAGCCAGAGCCGGGGAGCGGGGAAGTGCACCAGCCAGGGCGGCGAGAGGACCGAAAACGGTGCTGCTGGGCCACCAGGAAAACAGCAGCTAGAAGCCCCTGTGAGGGGGGAGGCCCAGCCCTGCACAACCACACAGGCCCCCAGGCTCCACAGAAACTCCAAACGGCGAGCCGGGGGACCCGGGAACTACTAGCCGGGGCAACTGACCCGCCATTGCCAGAGACAAAAGCCGCACTGCCCACGCCTGGGAGGGGCTCATCACAGAGGCCCCTTAAAGGACTTCACGGAGAGCTGGTTGGCTTGGAGGAGTGGTGCCCGCCCTGGAAGGGCGGGACAGTGTAGGCGGACCCCAGACAGTGTTGATGGACAAGGGCGGCCTCCTCCCGGAACTGTGGGGGTGGGGCCAGTTGTCACAGGGACCAGCGAAGTTGTGGGCTGCCCTGAAGGGGTGCTGGGTGCTCATCACAGGCAGGAACCTCTGCCAGGAGTGGGAGGGGGCACCCCGCGGACTCCAGAATACCAGCAGCCCTAAAACCCAGCCAGGCTGCTGAAGGCCCAGCCTACCTGGGGGCGGACACTCAGAATCAGCCCTACTGTGACAATCAGAGGACCTGCCATGCGCCAAGACTGGCTAGAATATAGACTATAGACTGTAAAGTCCTGACCAAGAAAAAGAGGCAGCCTCAGGAAAGGGATTGCTGCCAATCTCAAGCACCTGAGTTATGCCGAGAGCAATATGAACTATTAATCCCCAACATATCCTTTGCAAAAGTTACTTCTCACATATTCTTAATCACCACCATACCTCAATCCACCTAAATACCCAAGACCCTCCCCTTACTCTCAAATTAAAGTCTACTCACTCTGTGGCTATAACGCATTCCCAGTCCTCAATCCAAGCATTCCTCCCTTCCCCAGCCTTTCTAAACCCTTTCTTTATTCTTTTCTTCCTTCCTCTTTTTTTTTTTTTTTTTTTTAATTTTTCTTTTCCTTTTCTTCCTGGTAAAGCCTACAGGTTCTGGCTCCACCTGGACCAATCAGAAATAATAAAGGGGGAACAGAAACCTAAACCTTTTCTTTATTAATATTGATTTCTCTTTCTCTTGGGACTTTCTCCTTTTTTTTCTTTCTTTTTTTTCCCCTCTGCTAAAAGCCCTCAGGTCCAGGCTCCATCTGGACTAGTCAGGGATTATTAATGGCAAACAGCCATCTAAACCCTTTCTTCTTATTATTATTATCATGTTTATATCTTTTTTCCTTTTGCATTTTTTTTTGGGGGGGGGTTTGGTTTGGTTTGGTTTTTTGTTTTTGGTTTTTGTTTGTTTGTTTGTTTGTTTTTGATTTTTGTTTTGTGTTTTTTGTTTTTCTTTCTGCTAAAAGCCCACATGCCCAGAATACAACCAGACAGCCCAAATATAGTACACAACAAGAACAGCAAGTGGAGAAAATCTGGGAGACAGCAACACTGAACTCCACAAATCTCATATCACAGAAGGGTGCTCAACTAAGGCAAGGGAGCAAAACAGGTTAACCCAAGGAAAGAACAAAAATAAAAAAATAAATAAAGAGCAAGCAAGAACAGACACCCAAAGTGGGGAAAAAAAGAATCAGTCCATCAACAAAATGAAAGGAAGAATCCCCAGAAAGAACACAAAATGAAACAGAAGCACCTGGAATATCAGATAAGGAATTCAAAAGAATGATGATAGAGAAGCTCAGTGAGCTCAGCCACATCAGAGAAAACTTTAAACAACTCCAGAAGAACTACAAAGACCTCCAGGGAAATTACAAAGAACTCCAGGGAAGTTACAAGGAACTTACTGAGAACTACAACAGCATGAAAAAGGACATGGAAACTTATCAATAAGTGCCAGCAGGAAATGAAGAATACAATTTCTGAATTGAAGAACACAGTAGAAGGAATCAACAGTAGGCTAGAAGAAGCAGAGGACCGGATCAGTGAGTTGGAGGATAATGTAGACAAATACTCCAAGACAGTACAAGAGAATAAAAAAAGGCTGAACAAGACAGAAGAGGGGTTAAGAGAGCTGCAGGACAACATGAAACGTAACAACATCCATATCATAGGGATACCAGAAGGAGAAGAGAAACAAGGAATGGAAAACATGTTCAAAAAAGTCATGATAGAAAATTTCCCTAACATGATGAGTGAAAACATTAATCCAGTTCAGGAAGCACGGAGGGTCCCAATGAGGATCAACCCAAACAGACCAACACCAAGGCATATTATTATTAAAATGGCTAATCTCAAAGACAAAGAGAGAATCCTAAAAGCATCAAGAGAGAAAAGACAAATAACATACAAAGGGGCTCCAATAAGGCTATCAAATGATTATTCAACAAAAACAATTCAAGCCAGAAGGGAATGGCAAAAAGCATTTCAAGTAATGATAAACAAAGGCCTGCAACCAAGAATACTCTACCCAGTAAGGCTCTCATTCAAGATAGAAGGAGAAATAAGGAGCTTCTCAGACAATAAAAGACAGAAAGAATACATCTCTACCAAACCAGCATTGCAAGAAATGCTAAAGGGTCTGCTTTAAAAATAAGTACACAAATAAAATGAGGGTACAGAGAAAACCAAAGAGGAATACAAGTACAAAGGGAGAAAATGGCAATGAATAAGTATCAATCAATAATCACCTTAAATGTAAATGGATTAAATGCACCAAACAAAAGACATAGGGTAGCCGAATGGATAAGACAACATGACCCACATATATGCTGTCTTCAAGAGACCCTCCTCAGAACAAAAGATTGACACAGATTGAGAGTGAAGGGATGCAAAACTATATATCACGCAAATGGACATGGAAAAAAAGCTGGAGTAACAATACCGATTTCAGATAAAATAGATTTTACAATGAAGGCCATAAAAAGGGACAAAGATGGACATTTCATAATACTTAAGGGAACAATCCATCAAGAAGAAATAACTCTGATAAACATATACGCACCCAACATAGGAGCTCCGAAATATATAAGGAAAATCTTGGAAGACTTTAAGAAAGACAGAGACAGCAACACACTAATAGTAGGGGATTTTAATACCCCACTATCAATAATGGACAAATCTTCCAAACAAAAAATCCCCAGAGATGTTGTGGCATTGAACAACACTATAGAGGAAATGGACCTAACTGATGTATACAGAGTCTTTGACCCCAAAGAGCAAAATACATATTCTTTTCAAATGCACATGGATCATTCTCCAAGATAGACCACATGGTATGTCACAAGACAAGCCTCCACAAATACAGGAAAATGGAAATCATACAAAGTATCTTCTCAGATCACAATGGCTTGAAACTAGAAACTAATCTCAAGGGAAAAACCCAAAAATTCTCTAACTCATGGAGACTGAATAATATGCTTTTAAGCAATGAAGGGGTCAACAATGAGATCAAAGATGAAATCAAAAAGTTCCTGGAAACAAATGACAATGAACACACAACAGCCCAAAACCTATGGGATACAGCAAAGGCAGTTCTCAGGGGCAAATTTATAGCAATACAGGCCTTCCAAAAAAGGTTACAAGAAGTTTATAAAAACAACCTAACCACAAAGCTGCAAGAACTAGAGGAGCAACAACAAACAAAGGCCTGAGCAAGCACAAAGTCAGAGCAGAACTAAATAACTCAGAGATTCAAACTGCAATTCGAAGAATCGACAGGACCAGGAGCTGGTTCTTTGAAAAAATAAACAAAATTGACAAGCCCTTATCCAGACTCCTCAAGAAAAAGAGAGAGAGGACCCAAATAAACAGAATCAGAACTGAAAGAGGGGAAATCACAACTGATACCTCAGAAATACAAAAGATTGTATGAAATTACTACAAACAACTATATGACACAAAAATATGACAACCTGGATGAAATGGACACATTTCTGGAAATGTATAATCTACCAAAACTGAACTCAGAAGAAACAGAAAGCCTGAATAAGCCAATAACAACTAGTGAAATTAAAGAAGTAATCCAAAATCTTCCAAAGCACAAAAGCCCTGGACCAGATGGCTACACAGTGAATTTTACCAAACATTTAAAGAAGAACTAACTCCTATCCTCCTCAAACTATTCCAAAAAATTCAGGAAGAGGGAAGACTCCCAAACTCTTTCTATGAGGCAAATATTATTCTAATCCCAAAACCAGGGCAAGATACAACTAAGAAAAAAAGCTACAGACCAATATCTCTGATGAACATAGATGCTAACATTCTCAACAAAATTTTGGCCAATCGGATTCAGCAGTATATTACAAAGATCATACACCCTGATCAAGTGGGCTTCATCCCAGGGATGCAAGGATGGTACAACATTCGAAAATCAATCAATGTGATACATCACATCAACAAATTGAAAGATAAAAACCATATAATCATATCAATAGATGCTGAAAAAGCATTTGATAAAGTGCAGCAACCATTTTTGATAAAAAACCTCAGCAAAATGGGAATAGAGGGAGCATACCTCAACATCATAAAGGCCATCTATGAGAAACCTGAAGCCAACATCATACTTAATGGACAAAAAAAGGGGGAAAGTTTTCCCCCTAAGATCAGGAACGAGATAAGGCTGTCCACTTTCTCCACTTCTATTCAACATTGTCTTGGAAGTTCTAGCTATAGACATCAGAGAAGAAAAAAGAGTTAAAATTATCCATATTGGACCACCTCACACCTGTCAGAATGGCAATCATCAGCAAATCAACAAACAACAAGTGTTGGCGAGGG
>PVIW01005758.1:69998-92071 GCA_004026585.1 Noctilio leporinus
TCCTTAAAAAACTAAAAATGGAACTGCCTTTTGATCCAGCAATTCCACTACTTGGACTATACCCAAAGAATCCTGAAACACCAATTCATAAGAACCTATGCACACCTATGTTCATAGCGGCACTATTTACAATAGCCAGGTGCTGGAAACAGCCTAAGTGCCCATCAGTGGATGATTGGATCAAAAAACTTTGGTACATGTACACAGTGGAATTCCATATAGCAGAAAGAAAGAAGGAACTTGTACCCTTTGCAACAACATGGATGGAACTGGAGAGTAATATGCTTAGTGAAATAAGCCAGTCAGTGAAGGACAGGTATCATATGATCTCACCCATTACGGGACAATAGTGAGCAAAACTAACAACAAGCAAAACAGAACCAAATATATGAATACAAGGAATAGGCCTTCTGTGGTCAGGGGTAACAGGGTTGGGGGAGGGGGGAGGCAGAGGCAAAGAAGGGGAGCAGCTTAGACAGGAACCTAGTATAAAGGAGCCATGGACATGGACAACAGGTGGGATTGACTTTGGGGGGGAATGGGTGGGTGGGGAGAGGAACAGAGGGAAGCAAAAAGGGGATGGATGTAATACAACAAGAATAAATTTTTAAAAAATAAAATAAATAAAGGACATAGAGACTATCAATGTCCAAGAGCCAGAAGGAAATGAAGAATACAATTTCCAAATTGAAGAATGTAGTAGAAGGAATCAAAACCAGGCTAGAGGAAGCAGAAAATCAGATCAGCACACTGGAGGGCAATGTAGAAGAGAATTCCCAGATAGTAAAACAAAATGAAAAAATACTGAAAAAGAATGAACAGGTTTTGAGAGTGCTGCAGGACAACATGAAACATAATTATATATGTATCATCAGGATACCAGAAGAAGAAGAGAAGCAAGGGATAGAAAACCTGTTTGAAAAAATAATGACAGAAAACATTTCTAACATCAGGAGAGGGAAAAGTCACACAAGTGCAGGAAGCACAGTGGATCCCAAGGAAGATGAATCCAACAGTCCTACTCCAAGACACATCATAATTAAAATGGCAAATTTCAAAGACAAAGAGAGAATCTAAAAGCAGCAAGAGAGAAACAGCAAATAACATACAGGAGGGCTCTGATAATGTTTTTGGATAATTCCTCCACAGAAACACTACAGGCCAGAAGGGAATTACAAAAAATATGCCAAGCAATGAAAAGCAAGGTCTACAACCAAAACTACTCAACCCAGTAAGGCTCTCATTCAAAATGGAAGGTGAAATAAGAAGTTTCTTAGACAAAAGCAGGCAAAAAGACTATGTCTCCACCAAGCTAGCATTGCAAGAGACGCTAAAGGGTCTTTACGAAGACCCTTTAAGAAGCTTTAAGAAGATGAAGAAATAGAGAGAGACAGAGAGGAACACAGGTACAAAGGGGTAAAATGACAATACGTAAATACCTATCAATAATAGCTTTAAATGTAAATAGATTAAATGCACCAATCAAAAGACATAGGGTAACTGAATGGATAATAAAACATATATGCTGTCTACAAGAGACCCACTTCCGAACAAAAGATCTACACAGACTAAAAGTGAAGGGATGGAAAAAATATATATTCTGAATGGAAAAGAAAAAAAAAAGCTGGTGTAGCAATACTTATATCAAACAAAATAGATTTTACAATGAAGGACAAAGATACAAAGAAGGACATTGCATAATTCTTAAGGGAACAAACCATCAAAAAGATATAATCCTGGTAAACATATATGCAACCAACATAGGAGCACCCAAATATATAAGAAAAATCTTGGAGGACTTCAAGAAAGATATCAACAGCAACATATTCATAGTAGGGGATTTTAACACCCCTGTTATCAACAATAGACAGATCTTCCAAGCAAAAATCACCAGATATTGTGGCATAGAACAGCACTCTAAATCAAGTGGACTTAATTGACATATACAGAACTTTTCACCCAAAGATGCAAAATACACATTCTTTTCAAATGCACATGGAACATTCTCAAAGATACACCACATGTTAGGACACAAGACAAGCTTCCATAATTTCAAGATAATTGAAATCACACCAAGCATCTTATCAGATCACAATGGCTTGAAACTAGAAACCAACCTCAAGGGAAAAACCCTAAAACATTCTAATTCATGGAAACTGAATAACATGTTATTAAGTAATAAATGGATTAATAATGAGATCAAAGAAAAAATAAAAAATTTTCTGGAAACAAATGAAAATGAATACTCAATAGCCCAAAACATGGGACACAGCAAAGGCAGTATTAACAGGGAAGTTCATAGCAATACAGGCCTACCTAAAAAGGTAGAAGAAGCTCACCCAAACAACCTAACCATAAAGCTATGAGAACTAGAGGAACAACAATAAAAAAGCCCAGAGCAAATAGAAAGAAGGAAATAATCAAGATCAGAGCAGAATTAAATGACATAGAGACTAAGGCTCTGGCTGGTAGCTCAGTGGAAAGGTGCTAGCCTGTTGAACCCAAAGGTGGCTGGTTTGATTCCCAGTCAGGGCATGTACCCAGATTGCAAGCCAAGTCTCCAGCCAGGTCCATAGCTGGAGGCAGGTGAAAGGCAACCATACATTGATATTTCTCACCCTCTCTGCCTCTCTCTAAAAATACTAAGTAAAATCTTTTTTTTTTAAATGACATAGAGACTAAAACTACAATTCAAAGAATCAATAAATCCAGGAGCTAGTTCTTTGAAAAGATAAACAAAATAGACAAGCTTTTAACCAGGCTAATCAAGAAAAAAATAGGTCTCAAATAAAATCAGAAATGACAGAAGATAAATCACAACTGATACCAGAGAAATACAAAGGATTATAAGAGCTTACTACAAATATTTACATGACAAGAAATTTTTTTAACTGTATAAATACACTGGCTTTATTCTAAAATTACATGTTAAAAGGGAGGACTCATTTGTAAGGCCATTTAATTTTTCTTATGGCAAAACAAGAAAGTGTCTATCTATCAATGCTTTAAAAAAGAGAGAGAGAAAATCAGGGCTCTTTCTAGGGGTCTTCCAGTTGTTCAATTATAACTTTTTCTTCTAAGATAACCAGCTGCAACATAGGATGGCTCCATGCCACAGCAATCTAAAATACAACCTCTCTTAATATACATATAATAAGTACATGTTTTAACCAATTTGGAGGAGACACAAAATCCTATTACAGGATTTCTCAAATTATAGTTTTTCCTCACATGCTGGATTTGATAAGAATGTGGAGGCATCAGTGTCTCTCGGGCTGCCGCTTATGTCAATGATCCATCGTGGGACCGGGCTGGAGGGTGAGCATTCCACTGGAAGGATGTGAGGCACCTGCTGCCATAGCAGGGAATAAATGAAAAACCATATTTGCCACCTGAAGAATTCTTTAGCATTTGTCTATTTGGTTAACAAAGACTAAGGCTATGCCTTGAGTTTCTATTTGTGAAAGTCACACTTTTAAATAAAAACATTCCTGTTCTGCATAGCATCATATATTGTCAGATACTGTATAATTTATCTCAAAAGGAAGAGAAAAACACAGTTCTTCATAGGAGGTTTTGTTTGTTTTTTATCTTAAATGTCAATGATCACAAAAGCTTCTGGTTTCTCTTCACTATAGACCTGCATTGCTGAATATGTTTTTGCCTTGACTTCAGTTCCCTGAGGGTGCTTGGACAATGAGAATTCTTCTCCCCACCCAATTGACCATAATTTGAAATTTCTTTGATCAATACTAAGTACGTTCACTTCCCGGGGGATAAAGAACTCATCAGCACTGAACTTATAAAGCCACTCATCCAAAAAGTGAAACAGCAGAGACTGTAAGTCATCTCCTTGTGTTTCTACTTCCATTGTTTGGAGGGGCTCCACAGTCCCGTATCTGTCATGTAACCAAACATGGCCATTACACATTGCTCAAATGCCTCCTCCAGAGTATCTCCCCATGCATGTAACTGGACATCCACTGTATGATCTAAATACTCGTTCTTCCGACTGACTGGAGGATACTTGGCCTTGATCGCCTTCTGCTCCTTGGTCAAATTGTAGTCTCTAACATCTTCCTTTTCCTGTGCCATGATTGCAGCATTGGACATTCTACTCACATGACAAGAAATTTGACAACCTAGGTAAAATGGACACATTTCTGGAAATGTGTAATCTACTAAAACTGAATCCAGAAGAAGCAGAAGCCTGAACAGACCAATAACAACTAGTGAAATTGAAGCAGTAATCAAAAAACTTCCAGGGCACAAGAGCCACATACCAGATGGCTATACAGGTGAATTTTACCAATCATTTAAGGAAGAATTAACTCCTACCCTTAGCCTACCACAAAAAAAATCCAAGAAGAGGGAAGGCTCCCAAACTCTTTCTATGAGGCCAATATAATTCTAATCCCAAAACCAGTTCAAGACACAACAAAGAAAGAAAAATACAGGTCAATATCTTTGATCAACATAGATGCTAAAATCCTCAACAAAAATATTGGCAAACCAGATTGAGCAATACGTTAAAAACACCATCCACCATGATCAAGTGGGATTCATCCCATGGATGCAAGGATGCTACAATATTCACAAATCAATAAATGTAGTATACCATATAAACAAAATGAAAGACAAAAACCATATGATCATATCAATAGATGCTGAAAAAGCATTTGATAAAGTACAGCAACCATTTATGATGAAAACACACAGCAAAATGGGAATAGAGGGAGCATACCTCAACATAATAAAGGCCATATATGAGAAACCTGAAGCCAACATCATACTCAATGGACAAAAACTGAAAGCTTTCCCCTAAGATCAAGAACAAGAAAAAGCTGTCCACTTTTTCCACTTCTGCTTAACATCATTTTGGAGTGTCTAGCCATAGCAATCAGACAAGGAAAAGGAATCAAAGGCATCCACATAGGAAAAGAGGAAGTAAAACTGTCATTATTTGCAGATGACATGATAGTGTACATAGAAAACCTGACAGACTCCACCAAAAACTACTAGACCTAATAAGCAAATTTAGCAAAATAACTAGATATAAAGTCAATATTCAGAAATGAAAAGCATTTTTGTGTGCCAACAATGAAACATCAGAGATAGAAGCTAGAAAACAAATCCCATTTACTATAACAACAAGAATCCTGAAACACCAATTTAAAAGAACCTATGCACCCCTATGTTCATAGCAGCATTATTTATAATAGCCAAGTGCTAGAAATAGCCTAAGTGCCCTTCGGTAAATAATGGGTCAAAGAACTGATACATTTACACAATGGAATACTACACACCAAAAAGAAAAAAGGAACTCTTCTTACCTTTCATGATAGCATGGATGGCACAGGAGGTTTCTGCTTAGTGAAATAAGTCAGGTGGCTAAAGACAAATACCATATGATCTCACCTATAAGAGGAACCTAATGCACAAAACAAACAAATGAACAAAATAGAACCAGTGACATGGAAACAAGGAACAAAGTGATAGTGATCAGTAGGAAGGGAGTAGGAGGAGGAAAGGAGGAAAGTAGAGGAAGGGTCTAGTCAAGGAATTTGTATAAATGAACATGGACAGGATGGGGATTGACTGTGGGAGAGGGTGTGAAGCAGTGGAGAGCAATGGGGGGACAATTGGGACAACTATAATAGAACAACAATAAAAAAGAATTTTTAAAAATGTCATGGATGGTAAAATCATGATGAAAGAAACTGACCAGGGACATGAAGTAACTTAGATATGAACTTATCTTTAAATAACAAATACAATTCACAATCAATTGTAATAATTAATGAAAAGACTTTATAATTTAAAAATTACAATAAACTACCAAAGATAAATCATTTATGTAGTGTCCAGTAAGCCATTTTTAACTTCGTATAAATGAATGGTGAAAACTTGGAAGCATTTTAAAAAGGCAGCATTTTCACCTCCACAGTATCTGACCTTTGCTCCAGATAAACCAAGCCCACCCCTCATGTTTAGAAACTGTTCAGCAACTTGCTTCAGAACAGGATGACTCACACCAAGTCCAATCAAAGCCATCTTTGTGAACATAGTGAGGTAACTCATCTGGTGTCACCTTTCTAATCCTATAGTCTGGACCATCCAAGGAATTAGCCAAAGTATTTCTACAGCATGCAAATTTTCAATGATACAAGCCTGTGGGTTCTGAAAAGCCACAGTTCTGTCAATCCTTAGCTGAGACTAAAGGGCAGCTACCTCCCAATGAAGAAATTTGGGTGCTGTGGTGACACTGAGTAGGAACTCCTTTAGAATTTTGACATCGTCCGGTAGGTATTCCACAATGCAGGCCATGGTTTCCCTTGCTGAAGTGATACTTAATTTACCACCAACTGCTTCAATTCCATGAATTATCTTGAAAGATGATACTCCTCTTGTAATCAGACTGGATGCAAGACAAAGCAAATGAGAGGTTCCTAAGTTGTTCAAGTCCTCATACCTACTGCCTGCTTTAATGAACAAACCAATTCTTGATTCAGGAGCATAGTTTTCCAGAGAAACAATCACTAAACCATTTGGTAATTTGGTAAATTCAAGGTCCTGAGGATGTGAGGGTGTTCCTGCAGGGGCAGCTGCAGCTGCAGCTTTCACTTCTGGAGCAACTTTGAGGGACCCAGCTCTCCTTAGCAGCTTTATGGCCCAAAGTTGCTCTGATCCCAGTCACTGTCAGTTTATAGGAAAGAGGAAGAAGCTTTTTACAGTACACATTGCTAACAAAGCATTCATAGCCAGAATATATCTGAAAATCCTTGCTATAGACTGTGTCCCCTAAAGTTCTTATTTTGAAACCTAATCCCCAATGTGGTGGTAGTTGGAGGTGTGGTATTGAGAGATAATTAGGTCATGGAAGTGGGGTTATGAGTGGGATAAGTGCCCTTATAAAAGAAAGCTGTCTTGCCCCTTCCTTCATGTAAAGACACAGCAAACACATAACCATCTATAAACCAGGAAATGGGCTTTCACCAGACATTGAATCTGACAGCATCTTGATCTTGGACTTCCCTGCCTCCAGGCTGTGAAACATTAACATCTTTCATTTCTAAGCCACCCAGCCTATGGTATTTTTGTTATAGCAGCTTATACAGACTGAGGCTGTCCTAAAAGTCAATTAAAAAAATACAATAGAAAAGGGTCAAAAAGTTGAATAGATATATTTTCAAGAAGAAAATCAAAATTATAATTAAACATATGAAATTTCTCAATTTCATTAGCAATTGGTAAAATACTACACTTAATCTTAGTCAAAAGGCTGAGAATCTATAGTAACCGGTAAATTAAAAATCAAAACCAATCTATGATACTATTTAATACTTACCAGATTGAGCTTTCAAATACAGTTAATCTGAGATAGGATGGGTTGCCTGATTATGCAGTAAATTTCAAATTTTCAGACATATTCAAGCATGTTGTAGGCAGATCCTTATCCTTATTGGAGAATTTATAGAAAACATTGACTCACCACATAGTGAAATTAAATGACCCTTAACATTCCTTCTGTCCTGGGACTTCAAATTCCTGCTGCTCATTGCTGGCCATAGGGACAGTTCTGAATTGGTGTAGTGTAGGTAAGCAGTTATGTTTTATTTTGATTACTATAAAAACTGGTGTACCTCACTTTATTATTTTTCCTTATTTACCTATTTTCAGTATAAGTATCCTAGCAACTATTTATTTTTATTTTGTATGATATATTTTAGTTATTTTTTGATGCCCAAACAAATGACCCTGTATGATCTTCTTGAAGTTGGACTAGGGCTCTCTAATACAACTTCAGTAACCAGATAGCTTCCTCTCATTCTGACCCTACAAGTTGTTCTAGGTTTTACCTTGAAGACTTCCTGGCCCAGATATGAAATTAACCATTTCTCCAAGGAGGTCCCAATCCTTTTAGTGAAAAGTGGTGTCCTTCACATTAAGAAATTTGGGTCAGACAGCTCATACATGCATGGTGCTTCAAATGTCTATGAACTGAGTCACAAAACTATTACAGTAACTTAGCAGGCACTGCTGTCAGGTCACAAGCCCATAAGTAAAATATCAGGTCTTATTAGGTGAGATTAAACAGGATGAGACAAAGTGCAAAGTAATCATAACACAGAGTGGTTTGCCTGATTTCAAAAATCAAGATTTAAACAAGAAGCAAATATGTTGATTCAACATTTATCAAGCACTCAGTAAGTGCAAACCCCAGTGCCAAGTACCAAGTGGTTGATAGAGTCTGCTGCTTCTCAAAGGCAGAAAACCTCAGACATTTCTAAAGCCTCAAGAGGGACTTGGCTTTGTGAGAAATCTTTTTGACCTATGACACTCTAAATTTACCCTCAGCCCCTTTTTCTACCACCACTTGGGGGTCCACTAGTGAGATAAAATCAGGAGGATTAGTCTTCTAAATCATGCTCCTCCCACTCTCTACTCCCACTGGAGTAGCTCTTAACTTTGCCACTAGCCCAGCACCACAGAGCCATGGCCTCAGCAGCCCTCCAAGACCAAAGATGAAAAGTACTTATCCACAAAACTAAATGGGAAAAAGTGTACACATCTCCTTATCCACTTCTTCCTGTTATCGATGAAACCCTGGTTCTTCTTGCCAATGCAGTAAATAATTACAGATCAGGGAGCCTATTATCATGCATGCAAAATGTATTAATAAATAGGAGAGCAAAAACAAGGGTGGCCAAAGGCCGGGGTGGCAAGCCTGCCCTAGTGTGGCCAGAGGCCTGGGGGCCCTGGAGCCTCAAGGGTCCTTTGTTCTGAGGACTTATATGGTTGGTGAGATGGGGGTGAAGAAGTTACATATTGATTAACAGGTAAATGTGGTGCTGACTTTCTAGGACTGGAGCATGAATACCCAAAGGTGTTAAATGGGCTTCATCCTTTAGGCTCAATGGGCCCTTTCTTGCTTTTAGGGCCTTGGGATGTAAACAGTTTCAAAGACTTTCCTTCCCAGACAGTGGGAAAGGCATACACTTGCAAGGACTTTTCTCTTCCTGTGCTAACATAGTGTTTCTTGTGATATTGAAACACCTGGCAATATTATCAGATTAGGCCCAGGACCGCTGGGTTAGCAGGTGAGATATGTTTTCCTCTGCTTCCACCTCAGGCTTTCCCTCTTTCCTTTTCCTAAGCAGGATCTTCAGTTCCAGACCGCTTCCTGCACTTCAACCAGGAATCTGGCACTTGGTGTCAAATCTTACTAGCCTCTGGTTCTGCAGAAGAAAGAAGATGAAGGAGCCATGTGGCCACCTCATGGAATAGACTTACTGAGCAAGTCATTTCACTTTTCTGAACTCGTCTTCCCAGTTGTCAGCTGAGAATAACAACCTTCACACCTGCCTTGCCTCTCAAAGTCGTTGTGGGAAGTACAATGCAATCATGTGTGAGAAAATAATTTGTAATGTACGAAATGCTATGCAAAGGTTATTTGATACTACTATCATTAGTCTCATGGAACAAAAAGTCTTCAACTCTAAATATAAACCTTGAAAAAAAGTGTTATTTTTTATTCATTTTATAAATCACATCTCCCTTCTTCCCACACTTTTGATTAAAATCTAGGCCCTGCAATTAGACTGTCAAGGTTCCAATTCCAAATCTACCAGTTATTAGTCTTGTGGCTTTGAAACATTGCTTGGTCTCTCTTTACTTCAGCTTTCTCATTTGTAAAATGAGGGTGAGAATAGTACCTGCCCAAATAAGATGCTCAGTATAGTGCCTGCCAGCATGAAGCCTCCAATAAAACTTAATTAACATCACATGCATAATTAACATTGGGTTTTCATCATACTGAAGCATTTTCTTGGTTAAGATTTTTTTTCCCCACTTTTAGGGGCATTTTCTTGGATACTGATTGCAGTCCTCATATACTTTTGTCATTTTAACACACACATGGAGGGCCTCAATTCCATTCAGAAGATGTTTGAACTTGCGCTTTCTTCTCTGTAAAAGTTAGCAATGATATTTATTTCCTGGGGCTGTTGTAAGAATAAGGGAAATAAAATATGTAAATTTTATTAGCACAGAGTACATGAAATTATTAGTTCCATTTCACCCTATCTCTGTATTACCACAAATTCTTGTGAGACTCATACATGTGAAAGTGAACAAAACTGGCAAAACCTCACAATGTACAACCTCCAGTGGGAGACATAGACAATAATAAGGACAGACATAAGAAAAATGCCAGGTAGTAGTAAGTGGCTTTAAGAAAGTTCAGGCAGTGTGAAGGGAGAGAGAATAACCAGTGCTACTTACAGAAAGGGCTTAGGACAGGTCTTTGAGGAAAGATGATATTGCTCAGACCCCTTGGAGTGAATTATTTCTCTTGTGTTTGTTCAATCAGGGTTCATAGAGATAATCTCTTGATTATCTAATCTTGGGATAAAAAATGTTAGCCTGAGGATGAGAATTACTCTCCCACCTAGAAAAAAAATACACTAGTAACACATAACAAATCTATTCAAATCTTGTTCTTTGTAGATTGAAAAGTATCATTGTATTTGGTCAAGAAGTTCCAAAGGGAAAAATATTTGTTAGCTTTACCTTCTTCCTAAGTAAAACAGAGTTCTTAAATTAAGCCCCAGATGGTAAACTTATCTGTGTTTAGAACAGCGCAAACCAAGGTAAGGTAGTGCTGGCTGCCTCACCCCACTCTTACATTACAGCCTTGGGAGGGGAGAGACCAGCCTGAGAATGCGAAGCTGGAGAGAGTGGGAATAAGACCCTCATCCAGAACTGTCTGAGCTCTGATCACTGGCTGAAGAAGCTGTAAGGGGTTTTCATTAGCATCCTTTCAGCAGGATACTGATAAAGACACAGGAACTTCTTAAGACTTAGTCTTAAGGATACTCTTATTCTTCCTGGTATAGGACAAATGGTAACTAAACATGCAGTGGGCTGGGAGAGCTGGAAACATCCACCCTGAGAAGTCCATCAAAACTCTGAGGTTATCTATCCTAGAGCAGGGTAGGGAGATGGGGTCCTAGACAATTGATTTTTTTTCTTTCCCTAAATCCCTAGTGAATGTTTCATTTTAATACTCAGTGGTAGACAGTGTTTAATTCAGTTTAACTGTGCATGAAACTGTAAAGAACTATAAATGTTTGAAATGGACCTAAAGAAGGAGCAGTCCTACAAAACTAGAAGAAAATGATTAATCAGACAAACTTGTCCCTAATCACTTCCTTGGTTATCCAGAGCACCAGGGTCATGCTATCCTGCTGGAGAACATGCTGCAATTATGAGTGAGTGTGCTGGCTGCAGTGCTTCCTGTGGACATGCCACGAGTCCCAGTCCACGAGTTGGGGGATTATGCAACCAGCTGCAGGGAAAGTTAGAACTGCTCTCTTAAGCTTAGGCTCATGCAGCCTATCTGCCTTGCCAACCACAAAAACCGTACTTTCTAAGCAATTTGCATGCTCTTCAGTAACTCAACCTACCTAGGATCTATTAACAGCTTCTCTGTGCCTGGCATCATCCTAGACATCAAGAGACAAATAAGATCTAGCACTTGTTCTCAAACACTTCTGAATATGTTGGGAGAGATAGAGATAGAAGCAAATACTAACAGGACAGAATGGCAAGGTTCCAAAACATAGGTATGAAAAAAGTTGTGGGAGCTCAGAAGAGGAAAACTAATTTTGCCTGAGGAATTCAAGGAAGGCTCCATGGAAGAAGCAACATTTGTTCACGTTCTTGAAAGAGGAGATCAGGAGACAGAGAAAGAGGATAAAAAGGACTGAAGGGAGGAAATATGCCAAGATTTCATGGGTATGAGAAAAGCTAATGCTCAAGAAAGAGCATAGCAATTGAAGCATCACATTGTGAACCCTAAGAAAGGAAATGCCTACCTACCAGGAATAGCTCCTGATGCCTAAAAAAAAAAAAATTTTTTTTTGAGAGAGACAAGAATGTGTGATTGCCCCACATGCACCCCCAACTGGTTCATCCACAACCCAGGCATGTGCCTTGACTAGGAACTGAACCTGGGGCCTTCTGGTTCACAGGTGGCTGCTCAATCCGCTGGGCCACACCAGCCAGGACTGGGCTAAAATTTTAAGAGAGCCTGGTAACCATTCCTACACAGGGGGCCTCTTACCCAAACTGCACTTCAAGGGGAGTCCTGCACTGAACTGCTTGCCTGCACTGCATTCCTGCTGCTTAAGCCAGCCCTAATGAAGAAGTTTCTGAAATTATATTTCAAGCCTCAATAAGACTGAGGCTTTCCCTGTCCAATTGAAAGTACACAGTCATATCCCCATCAGTATCTCCTAGTCAGAGCAGCTCCATTCTGATCAATTAAACTAGGGATTTTGTACATCATTTGCATTAGGACAGATCAATCAGAGACCAGAGCAGAGGACTTTAGTCTATATAAGTCAGCTTCCCTCTGTCTTGAGAAGTGTGCTTTCCCTTTCCTCCAAAGACTGAAGACTGCATTTCCCCAACTGGAGCCCAAACACTGAAGGTATCCCCAGAGGATGGCTTGCCAGATCAGAGCAGATCAGAACAGAGCAGGCAGAGATGTTTAGCCCCAGGGCTGCCTCACAACCATGCTGTCTTTCATTTGAGCTATAACACTGTTGAGCTGTTTTTATAGTCATGTTGTTTCATGACCACAGCATGCTATAATTGGGCTGTTAACACTGAATGAAGTTTCCTTCACTGCACCTCAAATTGAGGATTTCTTTTGGTGGTGAATTGGTATCAGTGACATTGGTTGACAGCCTGATGGTCAGTTTTATGTGTCAAATGGGCTAGGCTAGAGTATCCAGTTATTCAATCAAACACTGATAGTTGCTGCTATGAAAATATCTTGTAGATATGTTTAATATCTACAGTACTTGACTTTATGATACAGGGATTATCCTGGATTATCTGGATAAGCCTGATCCAAACAGTTCAAGCTTTAAAAAAGGAACTGAGTTCTTCTGAGGAAAATGAAATTTCTTTTACAAACAGCAGCATCAGCTCCGGCCTAAGAGTTTCTACCCTGCCCTTCCTGATAGCCTGAGCTACAAGTTTCAGGCTTGCTTACCCAGCTGCCACAGTCACAGAACCCAACACTTGTCACAAGGCTTTTCATACATGCATAGCCCTTCTGATTCTGTTCCTCTGATCAAACTCTGACCGACATACATGGGAAGAATGAAGGTTTGAACAGAGGAGGCCAAGACTGTAAAGGGCCAATGCACACACTCAGTGGTTCATCGTAAAGGTCAATGATTCTTAAAAAGTGTTTCTACCTGTGAGGGCATAGAAAATAGGAATAAAATGAGGGGATAAAACTAGAGAAAAGCCAATCATTCATCACATCAAGTACCCCCACCCCCTCCATTAGATGTTAACCCAAATATCTCTCCATTGACCTGGCTCATAATGTTCACCCTGCCCTGATGATTCCCTGAGTTCTCACCCCACCCAACTTGTGGGCCCACCCAAGCTGTTTCCAGCAGCTTTTTCATACAAATGATTTTCATACTAACAATGAAGATAAATGCAACAGTAGACAGTGAAAGGAACATGAGGTTATCATGGTAACAGTGCCTTCCATTATATGTATATTATGAAATTCTTTGCCTTATATCTTTTTAGTATTCATGAAGTTGTTTAGGACAAGAGTACGTACAGAAAGTTGCCTTAAGAGTGTCCTGGATTTTATCAGTAACTATTTTGATGTACAGTATTTTATCAACATGTTTTCATTTGTTATCCTGCAGGTTTTGTTTAGGGAGAAGTATTCAGAGCTCTACAACTTTACTTGTATTTTTCTGAATTCTTAAGAGAATTTGGTACTTCTGTTTAATCTTCCCCTTGGCTCATGCTTTAGATCACAGGTGGCAAACACAAGGCTTGCTGGCCAAATCCAGCCCTCCAACTTGTTTTACTCAGCCAGCAACTTTGGCCTGGCAAATTGTTTCTACCTGGCTCGTTTAACTATTAAGGAGTAATTACATTTATACAGTCCTAAAATTACATTTGGCCCTTTGAAGGCAACCTCGAGGATGATGTGACACCCAGTGAAAATGAGTTTGACAACCCTGCTTTAGACTTTACTAAAATCTCTCAAACAACATCTGGCTTCAGCATGCCTCATACTTCTTGCTAAGTGGCCCCTCACACAGCACTAGCAGCAGGCAGCCGTGGTCTGCAGATTAGACTCACCTGGGCACCTCCAAACCCAGCACAAGTAGCCACCATCTGCAGGTCACTTTGTAGCTCAGGCCATGCGGCTTTGGGCAGAGCACAAGCAGTGGCTGACCTTGGCCTGCAACTTGGGGGAGGCCCCAAAGCCAGCACACACAGTGGACAGATTTAGACTATTGAAGCCACCTCCACAAGTGACACACTCTAGGGGAAGATTCAGAGGGCACCAAAGCCCCACTGAAGTGAATCCCACTCTGTGGAGTGGGCTCCTGCACAGCTGGACCTCTACAGTGCTAGAGGTTGCAGTCAGTCCTTGCAGCCAATTGGCCTTGGGGTAAATCCTCCCTATTGACTCCTATTGACATATCAACAGTAATCAAGGCTCAACCACAAGAAGATTCACACAGCCCACATGGGGTCATACCTGAAACGCTGAAGTGGCCAGCTTGGGTTATCGGGAAGACTATGTCACTGGACCCTATAGAACAACTACTACATAAGGCTATGCTACCCAAGCCTGAGAGACATCGAAGCTCTATCTATTACATAGAAACCAGCACAGGAAGGTTGCCAAAATGAGAAGGCAAAGAAACATGTCCCAAATGAAAGAATGAAATAAAATTCCTGACAAAACAACTAAATAAAATGGAAATAAGCAATCAAACAGATACAGAGTTTAAAACATTGGTTATAAGGATGCTCATTGATTTCAATGAGAACTTCAATAGAGAGGAAACATAAAAATAGAACTAGAAAACATTAAAAAAAAAACAGATCAGAAATTAAGAATACACTACAAGGAATGAACAGTGGAGAAGGTGAAGCAGAGATCAAATTAGGGATTTGGAGGAAAAGGAAGCAGAAAACACAATTGGAACAGCAAAAAGAAGAAAGAATCCAAAAGAGTGAAGATAGCATAGGAGCCTCAGGAACAACTTTAAGCACCCCAAATTCATATCATGGAGGTGCTAAAAAGAGAAGAGAGAACACAAGGAATTAAAAACCTATTTGAGAGATTGATAACAGAAAACTTCCCTAACCTGATGAAGGAAATAGACACACAAGTCCAGGAAGTACAGAGACTCCCAAACAAGATTAACCCAAAAGAGGCCCACACACACACATCATAATTAAAATGCAAAAGGTTAAAGACAAAGAGAAAACCTTAAAAGCAGCAAGGTGGTCCAGTGGATAAGGCGTCAGCCTGTGAACCCAAAGGTCGCTGGTTTGATTCCCCATCTAGGGCACATATGCAGGTTGCAAGCTAGGTCTCCAGCCAAGTCCTTAGCTGGAGGCAGGTGAAAGGCAACCATACATTGATGTCTCTCTCCCTCTCTGCTTCTCTCCTTTCTCCTCTCTCTAAAAATAACAAATAAAATCTTCTAAAAAAAGAAGAAGGAAAAAAAGCAGCAAGAGAAAAGCAATTAGTTACCTGCAAGAGAGCTCCCATAAGACCATCAACTGATTTGTCAACAGAAACTTTGCAGGCCAAAAGGGAGTGGCAAGAAATATTCAAAGTACTTAAGGGTTTTCCTTTCCACATCCTCACCAGCTCTTACCATTTGTGATTTTCTTGATGATAGCTATTCTGACAGGTGTGGTTTTAATTTGCACTTTTGACAATTAATGTTATAAAACATGTTTTCATATCTATTTACCATTTGTATTTCCTGTTTAAAAAAGTATCTAATCTGGTACTCCAACAACTAACACCAAAAAAAATAACAACCAAATTAAAAAGAGGGCAGAAGACATGAATAGACACTTCTCCAAGGAAAACATACAGATGGCCAATAAGACATATGGAAAGCTGCTCAACATCACTATCAGAGAAATGCAAATTAAAACTACAGTGAGATACTACCTCACACCACTCAGAATGGCTACCAGCAATAAATCAACAAACAATAAGTGTTGGCAAGGATGTAAAGAAAAGGGAACCCCGGTGCACTGTTGATGGTAATGCAGACTAGTGCAGGCACTGTGGAAAATATGTGGAGGTTCCTCAAAATATAAAAACTGAAATTGCCTTATGACTCAGCAATTCCACTTCTAGGAATATATTTGAAGAAACCAGAAATACTAATTCAAAAGAATATATCCACACCTATGTCTATTGCAGTTTTACAATAGCTGAGACTTGGAAGAAACCCAAGTGTCCATCGGTAGATAAGAGGATTAAAAAAAGTCTGAGGGAGAAAAAAGATGGTGACAGAGTAGAAAGCAGCGCTGATGGCATTCTCGAGTGCCAGAGCATCTGGAGGGTATGGTAAGGAGCATGAGATGTTTGCAGGTCTCTATGAATTGGAGTGGTAAGGATCTGGACTCAGAGGAGCACAGCCCAGAGGCTGCAGAGACCTACAGGAGAGCAGGTAAGGTAGTTCCAAACTGGCCAGCAGGCCGAGGTCAGCTCTGGGCAGTGGTTGCTCTGTCCAGAGGGGTGAATCTAACTGAAGACAGCTTCAGGCTCCCCGGTGACTAGAAATCTGAGCAGTGAAGTATAGACAGTGAGTGCAAACTCTGGAGGGAATAAGGAATTGAACTCCTGCAGGGGAGGGACTGTGTGAGAGCCTCGCTGTGGAGTTGGAGAGAGAGGAAGCCCCTCCCTGGGCCAGAGGTGGAGGAAGAGAGGACAGCAGGGCATAGGAGCAGAAGAGCAGGGAAGTGCAGCAGCTGGAGCAGGTCGAAAATGATGCCGCTGCACCAACAGGGGAGAGGGCAGCTCGGAGCCCCGGTGAGGAGGGAGGCCCAACCCCACGCACCCACATGGGTGCACAGGCTCCCACAAAAACTCAAAACTGTGCACCAGAAACTGGCAGCTGGTGCAACCGGTGCACCTTTGCAAGCAACAATGGCCTCCTCCAGGAGCTGGAGGGGGAGGAGTAGCGTTAGCCATTAGACTGCGCTGCAGACCCTCTGGGGAGCCAGGCTTGCATCACAGAGGTGGTGGTGAAAAACTCCTCAAAGAGCTGAACTCCTTGGAGGGTTAGCCTTCACCGGGAGGCAGGGCACCGGGATAGCCAGGCACTGCTTGCAGAGAGGGGCTACGTCCTCTGGAACTGCGCGGGTAGAGCCAGCCATCACAGCAAATGGCAGAGTTGCAGGTCACCACGCATAGATGCCAGGTGCCCATCTCAGGCAGGATCCTCCTCCAGGAGCTGGAGGGGGAGGAGCAGCCATAGGCACCACAGAAGCACCCTGCAGGTCTTCACACAGAACTTGTGAGAGAAGGGAGGGCCCCAAAACACCAGCAGTGCAGAAACCCATCTACCGGAGGTAGGCTACCAGAGGCTCAGCATACCTGGGGGCTGGCACTCAGAATCAGCCCTGACTGTGACAGCCATAGGCCCTGCCACTCCAAGACCACACAGCTTGACTGTACGCTGCAGAGACTTGACCAAGAAAAAGAGGCAGACTCAGGAAATGGATCACTGCTAATCTCAAGCACCTGAGTTACACTGAGAGCTACATGAACTATTAATCCTTAACATATCCTTTTCAAAAGTTACTTCCAACCCTCACAATTATTGCATTTTAAGTAAATACTGTTTATACTATAGTGTATCCCAACACACATATTTTTGTGGGTGGGTTACTAGGGACTACACATTCTTTTTTTCTGCTAAAAGCACACACATTCTGGCTCCACCTGGACCAATCAGGGCTCATTAAGGGTGAACAGGGAGGTAGATGCGGCAATATGTATATATATATATACTGTTCACTCACTCTTGAGGCTTTCTGATTCTCCCCCTTCTCATTTCTATAGAATAGATAAGTTGGCTTTCTCTCTTGTATCCCTACTATCTTTGCTACTCCTTTGCACCCTTCAAAATTATCTATAATTTAGTCAACTTAATCATTTTCCCCCTCGTACAACAGTCTTATCCTATCTACATCCCTATTAAGACTGGCTCAGAAGCAGCTGAGAGTGATTAAAAGAGGGGTTATCTTGGAGGGTATGGGTATATAGCTAGGTTCATAGGCAAATGAAAGGGGGATTAAAAAAGAAAGGTACCTCTGAAGGTGTGGTTATTTTGCCAGGACAGGTGGTTTTAGGAGCAGCTCAAAAAAAAAAGTGTATGAGAAAGAATAGAAGGAGTGTCTCTCAATCAGCCAACTGGAAGGAAAGGATCAACGCATACAACCAATCCGAAATATAATCAGACAGCCCAAGTTAACAACATAAAGGCCACCCCAAGAGCAACAAGTGGAGGAAATCTAGGAGACTACAACACTGAACTCCACAAATCTCCTAACATGAAAGGGTGCTCCACAAAGGCAGGGAATCAAAGCAGATTAATCCAAGACAAAACCAAGCAACAACAGAAACCCAAAATGGGGAAAAAAAAAGAATCAGTCCATCACCAAATAGGGAATTCAAAAGAATGATGATAGAGAAGCTCAATGAGCTCAGCCATATCAGAGAAAACTATAAACAACTCCAGGGGAACTACCAGGAACTCCAGGGAAGCTACAAGGAACTTATTGAAAGCTACACCAGCATTTAAAAGGACTTAGAAACTATCAGTAAGAGCCAGGAGGAAATGAAGAATATAATTTTTAAATTGAAGAATACAGTAGAAGGAATCAACAATAGGCTAGAGGAAGCAGAGGACTGAATCAGTAAGCTTGAGGACAACATAGGAAAATATTCCAAGACAGTGCAACAAACTGAAAAAAGGCTAAACAAGAATGAAGAGGTTTTAAGACAGCTGCAGGACAACATGAAATGCAATAATATCTGTATCATAGGGATACCAGGAGATTAGAAACAAGGAATGGAAAACTTGTTCAAAAAAGTAATGATAGAAAATTTCCCTAACATGAGTGAAAACATAACTCAAGTTCAGGGAGCACAGAGGGTCCCAATGAAGATGAATCCAAACAGACCCACTCCAAGACACATTATGGTGAAAATGGCAAATTTCAAAGACAAAGAGAAAATCTGAAAAGCATCAAGAGAGAAACAACAAATAACATATAAGGGGGCTCTGATAAAGTTATCAAATGATTACTCAACAGAAACAATACAAGCCAGAAGGGACTGGCAAAAAATATTCCAGGTAATAGGAAACAAAGGCCTGCAACCAAGAATACACTACCCAGCAATGCTCACATTCAAAATGGAAGGAGAAATGAGGAGTTTCCCAGACAAAAAGAAAGCTAAAAGATTACATCTACACGAAACCAGCATTGCAAGAAATGCTAAAGGGTCTGCTTTGAAAAACAAAAATAAAGAAACAAAGAGAGACAAAGAGGAACACAGTTACAAAGTGGGAAAATGGCAATAAATAAGTATCGATCAATAATAACCTTAAATGTAAAGGGATTAAATGTGCCCATCAAAAGACATAGAGTAGCCAAATGGATAAGTAAACATGACCCACATATATGCTGTCTTCAAAAGACCCACCTCAGAACAAAACATCAACACATTGAAAGTGAAGGGATGGAAAAATATGTATCAAGCAAATGGACATGAAAATAAGGCTAGAGTAGCAATACTTATTTCACAAAAAATAGATTTTACAATGAAGACCATAAAAAGAGATAAAGGACATTTCATAATAAGGGAACAATTCATCGAAAAGAAATAACTCTGGTAAACATACATGCACCCAACATAAGAGCTCTGAAATATATAAGGAAAATCTTGGAGGACTTCAAACAGGACAAAGACAGCAACACACTACTAATAGGGATTTTAATGCCCCACTATCAACAATGGACAGATCTTCCAAACAAAAAATCACTAAGGATGTTGTGGCATTGAACAACACCCTAGAGGAAATGGACCTAACTGAGATATAGAGAACTTTTTACCCCCTCCCAAAAATAATACACATTTTTTTGAAATTTACATGGAACATTCTCTAAGATAGACCATGTGCTAGGTCACAAAACAAGCCTCCATAAGTACAGGAAAATTGAAATTACACCAAGCATCTTCTCAGATCACAATGGCCTGAAACTAGAAACCAATCTCTAGGGACAAAACCAAAAACTCTCTAACTTATGGAGAATGAATAACATGCTTTAAAGTAATGAATGAGTTAACAATGAGATCAAAGATATAATCAAAAAGTTTCTGGAAATAAATGACAATAAATACACAACAGTCCAAAACCTATGGGACTCAGCAAAGGCAGTCCTCAGAGGGAAATCCATAGCAATACAGGCCTACCTAAAAAGGTCAGAAAAGGTTTATACAAACAACCTAACCATAAAGCTGCAAGAATTAGAGGAGCAACAACAAACAAAGCCCTGAGCAAGTAGAAGGAAGGAAATCATCAAGATTGGAGCAGAACTAAAGAACTTAAGAGACTCAAACTACAATTTGAAAAATCAACAAGTCCAGGAGCTGGTTATTTGAAAAAATAAACAAAATTGACAAGCCTTTATCCAGACTCATCAAGAAAAAGAGAGGACCCAAATAAACAGAATCAGAACTGACACAGGAGAAATTACAACTGATCCTTCAGAAATACAAAGGATTATAGAAATTATTACAAACAACTATACGACAAGAAATATTACAGCCTGGGTGAAATGCACACATTTCTGGAAATGTATAATCTACCAAAACTGAGTCCAGAAGAAGCAGAAAGCCTGAATATGCCAATAACAACTAGTGAAAATGAAGGAGCAATCAAAAATCTCACAAAGCACTAGAGCCCGGACCAGATGGATACAAAGGTGAATTCTACAAAACATTGAAAGAAGAACTAACTCCTATCATTTTCAACCTATATCAAAAATCCAAGAAGAGGGAAGGCTCCCAAACTCTTTCTATGAAGCCAATATTATTCTAATCCCAAAACCAGGCCAAGACACAACAAAGAAAACTATAGGCCAATATCTCTGATGAACATACATGCTAAGATCCTCAACAAAATATTGATCAACCGGATACAGCAGTACATCACAAGATCATACATCATGATCAAGTGGATTTCCTCTCAGGGATGCACGGTTGGTACAACATTAACAAATCAATAAATGTAATACACCACATAAACAAAATAAAAGACAAATACCATATGATCATATCAATAGATGCTGAAAAAGCATTTCATAAAGTACAGCAACCATTTATGATAAAAACCCTCAGCAAGATGGGAATATAGGGAGCATACCTCAACATTATAAAGGCCATATATGAAAATCCTAAAGCCATCATGATAATCAACGGGCAAAAACTAAAAACTTTCCCCCTAAGATCAAGAGTGAGACAAGGCTGTCCACATTCTCCACTTCTATTCAACATCATCTTGGAAGTTATAGCCATAGCTATCTGAGAAGAAACAGGAATCAAAGGTATCAAAATTAGAAAGGAGGAAGTCAAGCTGTCATTATTTGCAGATGACATGACAGTGTACATACAAAACCCAATAGACTAAACCAAAAATAACTTGACCTAATAAGCAAATTTAGCAAAATAGTTGGATATAAAGTCAATATCCAGAAATCAAAAGCATTTTTGTATACCAATAATGAAACATCAGAAATAGAAACTAGAAAAAAAAATCCAATTTACCATAGCAACAAGAAAAATAAAGTACTTAGGAATAAACTTAACCTAGGAAGTAAAAGACCTGTACTCAGAAAACTACAGAACATTGAAGAAAGAAATTAAGGAAGATACAAATAAATGGAAGCATATACGATGTTCATGGATAGGAAGAATTAACATCATTAAAATGTCCATACTTTTGAAAAAAAAAATATATATATATATTGTTGTTGTATTACATCCATCCCCTTTTTGCTCCCCTCTGTACCCCTCCCCACCCACCCAAAGTCAATCCCACCTGTTGTCCATGTCCATGGTTCCTTTATACTAGGTTCTTGTCTAAACTGATTCCCTTTCTTGCCTCTGCCTCCCCCCACCCCCT
>PVIW01005759.1:0-100055 GCA_004026585.1 Noctilio leporinus
CAGAAAGAAAGAAGGAACTTGTACCCTTTGCAACAACATGGATGGAACTGGAGAATATTATGCTTAGTGAAATAAGCCAGTCAGTGAAGGACAGGTATCATATGTTCTCACCCATTATGGGACAATAATGAGCAAAACTAACAACAAGCAAAACAGAACCAAGTATATGAATACAAGGAATAGGCCTGCAGTGGTCAGGAGGAAAAGGGTAGGGGGGAGGGGGGAGGCAGAGGCAAAGAAGGGGAGCAGCTTAGACAAGAACCTAGTATAAAGGAATCATGGACATGGACAACAGGTGGGATTGACTTTGGGGGGAATGGGTGGGTGGGTGGGGGGACAGAGGGGAGCAAAAAGGGGATGGATGTAATACAACAACAATAAAATTTAAAAAAAAAGAAAAAAAAAAGATAGAAAACACAATGAGGAAAAAAATATCAATGGAAACCAACTGAAAAGTGATGTGTCTGTTAGAATTAGCAAATCTGAGTGTTACAACTATTATAACTATAACTACATGTTAAAAAAGCTAGGGGAATTATTGAATATGGTAAGTATACACACTGAAGATATTAAAAAGGCTCAAATTTTACTTCTAGAGATGAGAAATAAGATAACTGAAATTTAAAAATATCTACTAGAGAGACTTGCCAACAGACTAGATATTGCTATGACAAGATTAGTGAACTTGCAGACAGTAATATTAATTATACATAATGAAGCATAGAGAAAAAAATGACTTTAAATGAATGAACCCAGAGTTCATCAGTTCAAATAAACTGACACTGCACAGATTAAAAGCATGGAAATGGGAACTACATAGATACATTTATGTTATTATTATTTAATTATCTTAGAAATTGGGATTTAAAACCCAATTTTTAAAAATTAGGTGAGATACATGAATACAATGAATAGACCTCAGCGGGCAGAGGGGGGGTGGGGTGGGAGGAGGAGGCGAAGAAGGGAAGCAATTTAGTCAAGGAACTAGCATGGAAGAACCATGGACATCGACAACAAGTGGGATTGACTCTTGTGGGGAGTGGGTGGGTGAGGAAGGGGCCAGAGGAAAGTAAAAAAAGGATGGATGTAATACAATACAATAAATAAATAAATAAATAAATGAAAATTAGGTGACAGATTTAAACTGATGCTTTACCAAAAAATGTAGGAATTGTGGTTCATGATCATAATATATAATAATTGAAGAATATTCATATCTTTTTTCCATTACCTGATAGTCTCAAGAAGATGTACTAAGTAAAATGAAAATTATGGTGTAAGTTCCACATGGAGGAAGATATTGAGTATACATCAGTACTGAGATGCATGAAAGCACCTGGGACAATGCCAAACATATGAAGTTTAAGAGATTAGGTTCAGTTTTGAACTAGGATATTTAGCTATCAGATGTTCCACATTGAATGCAAAAATAGCAGAGAGTGACTACTATCAGGCTCTGAGGGTAGGAACTGTGACTCCATCCATGTAACTGCAGGTTTGGGTACAATTACTGTTACGGTGAGAACCAGAGTAAGAAAGTGCAATAACGTGTTTTGGAATTTGGGGCCAGGATCCAATTTATTTTAGAAATTTCATATGAAAGTAGTTTCTATTCTACTCATAATCTTTTTGATAGCTAACTGCATAATCAATAAAAATGTGACCTTCTCCTTCTATGCCTGTCAAGTAATCCTTAACTCATACCACAGGAATCCACATTAACAATTCAAAGGTACCCACGGTTTGGCTTTTCACTGTCTTTTACCAAAAAAAGTTAATTAGATACATTGTTGTAAGTGATATCAGCCTCTCTCTAGTAATGTCATTTTCAAATTCACATTTCAGAGGATTATGAATAATAATTTGACAGCAATAAATACCCTCTAATCACACTTGTCTGAAAGATTATAATAGCTGAACATTTCTGTTACAATATTCTTACAACATTATTGTTAGATAGTAAACCTAATTCTCCCTAAAAAGAATTTTCTTCAAGCTAACATATCTTCATCCCAATTTAGTTTGTCCTTTATCACTTCAACTAATTTCTGGTGGCACCTTACAGCATCAAGTATAGCAGCTATCTGTTTCCTGGACTCATATCTCCCACTTAGTCCTGTCACTATCTTCCACCTCTCAAAGTGCCAAGCAGAACTAGCTACATAATTTGTGGGACCTAGTGCAAAATGAAAATGCAAGCCCCCTTATGCAAAAATTATTAAGCATTTCAAATTAGGGACAGCAGTACATGAAACTAAACATAAACCCTTCTAAGCACAGAGCCCTTTGTGATCACATGGACCACCTGTCCAGGAAGCCAGCACTGAACTGACAGCCTCTTAATTAACCTGCTGCCCAGGTTCCCTCAAATCCACACATGAGTGTATCTCTTTCATTGGCATCATCCCTTTGTTTCCCTTTTGCTTCTTTATTTGCCTCTCTGTTTTGTGTTGCACTGCCGTGTATGGTATCCCCTCTTCCACATCCTCCAAGAAAGTCCCCAGGACCAGCCACTGTAGAGAGCATATTTTCCTCTGCTATAATTAATTTTCTCTCTGGTACTTACCCTTGTAGCTTTTGCCCTTTCTCTTCTGGAAAAGCAAAAGAGGGTGGAGTTACATGGTTGATGCCCAAATGCTCTGGAGTAAGTCAGCAGGGCAAAGTGTGGACAACTTCCACATAGTGACTATTTTTCTTAACTCCTAGACTATTTATAATGATCTTTATTTAGACATTTTCTGTAAATGTCTGTAATTTTCCTAGTATTCTGCCTCTTTTCAAAATATAATATTTACACCTCAATTTTAAAGATATTAAGCTGTTGAACTGCCTCAACTGTAGTTAAATTGCAAATTATCTCTGCTACTTGTAACTCCAGAGACTTTAGAGAAATACAGAGTGAAGCCCAAGGTCAACTCTGTTAAGAACACCAGGTTTTCTTATGAATAAAAATGTGACTAAAACATTTAGAATCTAACCATTTTTGTATTAATTTTTATTATATGAAACACACATGCTTGTTATTTACAAGTCAAGCATTATACAAAAGGAAAGAGAAAAATTAAAGACCTGCCACCTTCCCCCAACCTGAGTCACTTAAAATTTCTTCATCTAGTCTTTAAGAATTTCTCCACTGACAGATGTAAAAGACTTTATCTATCTCTCTACCCACTCTCTAGAAACACACATACACACACACACACACACACACACACACACACACACACACACACACAGATGGTAGGTAGATAGATATAGATAAAAACTGTCCAGAAAAACTCCAGCCATTGTTAATATAATGAGAATGATCTGCACAACATTGATTTAACCTTGTAGCCCAGGAGAGTGGACTGGATTGCATATGAGTGAACAATGATGACTTCACTGTGCTAGTCAGTTGAAGCAGTAGATGTCACTGAGTGAGCATGTGTACTGTGTGGTCATCACATTCAAAATGACTGAGTGAGGAGAACAATGAGTCTGCATTAAATTTCAAGTGTTAAGCTTGAACATTTCTCCATGGAAATTATTCATATGATTCAGAAGGCTGCAACTATGGTAAACCGGTGATGGGCATCTTCATCATGACAACACATCAGCTCATACATTACATTTCATGCAGTGTTTTTTGGTGATACATCAAATCACCTAGGTGATTCAGCCCTGCTACAGCCCAGATTTGGCACCCTGACTTTTCTCAAAACTAAAATCACCTTTGAAAGAAAAGAGATTTTAGACCATCAGTCAAATTCAGGAAAATGTAATGGGGCAGTTGATGGTGACTGGAAGAACTGTGTGAGATAGGCAAGGTGCCTAATTTAAAGGGGACGGAGGCATCACTCTCCTATGTACAATGTTTCTTGTATCTTGTATCTTCTTCAATAGATGTCTTTAAGCTCTGTCTGTTGGCTCAGTGAATAGGCGCTGGCCTGCAAACCCAAAGGTCGCTGGTTCAATTCCCAGCCAGGGCACATAACCAGGTTGCAAACCAGGTCTCCAGCCAGGTCCCACCTGGAAGCAGGTGAAAGACAACCATACATTGATACCCCTCTCTGCCTTGCTCCCTTTCCCTCTCTCTAAAAATAATAATAAATGAAATCTTAAAAAATGTCTATTTTTTATATTACATGGCTATGTACCTTTTTTTTTTAAGATTTTATTTTATTATTTTTAGAAAGAGGAGAAGAGAGAGCCGCAGAGAGGGAGAGAGACATCAATGTGTGGTTGCTTTTCACCTGTCTCCAGCCACAGACCTGACTGGAGACCTGGCTTGCAACCTAGTTATGTTACCCTGGCTGGGAATCCAACCTGCAACGTTTGGGTTCACAGGCTGGTGCTTTATCCACTGTGCTACCAGCCAGGGAGCTATATACCTTCTGTATATACCTCCTGGACAGACTCTCTCTCTCTCTCTCTCTCTCTCTCTCTCTCTCTCTCTCTCTCCCTCTCCCTCTCCCTCTCCCTCTCCCTCTCCCTCTCCCTCTCATTCACCCATTCTTCTTTCATCTATTGATCACATCATATTATACATACTAACCTTAACCCGCTTTTGATATTTTATTTTCTAACATGTCTTGGACACATTTGCATATCTATCATAGATCAGTATTTTTAAAAAATTTTAAGTATAGTTGGGGTACAAAATTAGTTTTAGTTGTACAACATAGTGATTCATTATATGCCTTACAATGTGATTACCACAATAAGTCTACTAACCATCTATCACTGCAAAGTTATAACAATGATTGTCATATTACGTATGCAGTACTCTACATCTCTGTAAATTACCTGTTTTATAACTGGAGTGTGCCCCACTTTTTTCCCCATACCTCAACCCTCTCCCCTCTGGCAACTATTAGTTTATTATCTGCATCTATAGGGTCTGTTTCTGTTTTATTGTTTGTTTGTTTTTTATAGATTCCACATATAAGAGAAATATGATATTTTGTCTTTGTCTAACTTATTTCATCTAGCATAATACTTTCTGGGTCCATCCATGTTGTTACAAATGGAAAAGTTTCATTATTTTTTATAGCTCAGTAATACTGCATTGTATATATACATACTCTTTATTCATTTATTGATGGATACCTAGATTACTTCTAGGTCTTGGATATTGTAAATAATACTGTAATGAACATACAGTTGCATATATCTTTTCAAATTAGTGTTTTCACTTTCTTCAGATAAATACCATAAAGTGGAATTGCTAATTCTAATGGCATTTCTAACTTTAATTTTTTTGAGGAACCTCAGTGCTGTTTTCCATAGTGGCTGCATCAATTTACAAGCTCACTGACAGTACATAGGAGCTCCCTTTTCTCACATCCTTGCCAACACTTTTTATTTGTGGACTCTTTCATGATAGCTATTCCAACAGGTGTGAGGTGATATTCATTATGGCTTCAGTTTATAATTCCCTATTGATTAATAACTATTGAGCATCTTTTCATGTCTACTGTCCATCTGTATGTCTTGGGAGAAATGTCTATTTAGATCCTCTGAACATTTAAAAAATATTTTTAAAATAAAAATTTAAAAATAAAATAAAAAATGAAAATAAAAAATTAAAAATATTTTATTATTATTTTTAAAGAGAGGGGAAGGGAGAGAGGCAGAGAGGGACATCAATGTATGGTTTCTTTCACCTGCCTCCAGCTAAAGACCTGGCTTGCAACCTGGGTATGTGCCCTGGCTGGGAATTGAACCAGCAACTTTTGGGTTCACAGCTGGTGCCTTGTCCATTGTGCCACCAGCCAGGACAGCAGCCAGATCCCTGGTAACAGGTGCTCTGTTCACAGGAGAAAGGACAGTGCTCCCCCAATGTCTAGAAGCAGATGGGGCTCTGTTTGCCATCTGTGGCCCTTCACAAAGACTCCAGAGATCCCTTGTCCTTATTCTTTCTTGCCCCGTGAGTATCCTCTCACATGCATGCATGTAGACAAGCACTTCATGAGACCCGGGATCTGCCCCAGACCTCCAATTCCTGAGTCAAACAACTACATCATGCCAAGGTGCTTGCTCAGGTGAAAGCATACTCCCTCTGTGGGGCCACTGCGGCCTGGGAGCCCCCCACTGAGCTCACAAGTGGGGTTTCACAACGGAAATCCTTGTTGTCTCCCACCCCAACCCAGAGTTGCCTTCCCAGCAGGGAAGAGTCCCAGAGCTGACAGCTGCCCCCTGCCATGTCCAGGCACCCAGAGCCTCTGGGGTTCTGGGCCCTGGAGTTGGGGTGGACTCTCTTCCCCCACTCCCATTCTCCTCCGTCTTTTCACTGTTTCTTTATATGTATAGCTCCCTAGACCTTTCACTTTTTTAAAAAACGTCTTTTGTGTAGAGAATAAGGAACATGGATCTTTTTTTATTTTGCAATCCTGAGCCAGCTAGAAACTGGGAGCTAATCGATCTCTAAATTTTTTCAGTGGCCACATTTTGGTTATCGATGTACCTAGAAGTATGTAAATTAGATTACATTTCTCTTCTGTAAATACCAAAAAAAAATCATTTTTAATTATTTTTTAATATTGGGTTCTATGAGTTCCTTATATATATATATTTATACTAAGCCCTTATCAGATCAGATATACCATGTTGGAATAACTGCTCCTATTCAGGAAGCTGTCTTTTTATTTATTAATGGTCTCCTTTACTGTGTAGAAACTATTTAGTCTGATGTAATCCCAGTTATTTATTTTTGCTTTTGTTGCCTTTTTCCATGTAGCTTAATCTTTTTTATAATCTTTATTGTATTTTTTTCCATTACCATTTAGCCCTCTTATGTGCCCTTCCTCAGCAAGCACCACATTGTTGTCCATGTCCTTGAGTCTACCCCTCCCCTACCCGCTCCTAACTAGTTGTCATCTGTTCTCCATCTAGAGTCTATTCTCTTTTAGCTGCATGAAATTCTACTGCTTAAATCATAGTCTTTACATTCAAACTAGAATCCACCAGGTAAAAGAAAGAATAAAGAATAGTTCTAAGGTAGTCCACTTAAGCTTCACTGTGGCCCAGTACAATCAAAGGGCCAAATGAAAAGATTTTGCCTTCACATTCCATTCAAGAAGGTGTAGTTACTATCAGAAACTTTTGTTCAATAGCTTATTTATTACAACAAAAAACATAAAGCCTTGGATAGCATTTTAGCAAAGCTTATGTGATTCTGTTTTTGACTCCATAAATATTACACTATTTTAAAGAGTTAAATCTGGATTTCCATCTATCTTGCCCTTATTAGACTAAACTCCTGATTGCCTGCAGTTGCTTCTTGTCATGATATCCCTTTTGTCTATAATAGTACCTGACACCTGTCTTAGTTTTGATACATGAATTATTTAATAAAGGGTAAACAAATTTAGATGTATTTGTTACATATGTGTGTGTGTGTGTATGCTTTTACATGCCAAAAAATATTAAAACCTGTTCCACAAATGCTTATCTGTAATGTAATAAGGTGGAAATTGTTACTCTCCAATCTATAAGTTCTTGTGGCACTTCTAAAAGAAATATACCCTTAGAGTCAAGTCCTCAATGGATAATAATTAAGTTAGATAAACAAACTTCTTGGAAATCCCAACAATTTCTACAGCTTATCCTTGATACCCCACACAAGCATATGCTGCCTTTTTTATCTCAAAGATGTTGATCTAAGAATATGTAATTAGAGCTTTGGTGCTGATAAAGCATAAGTTTTTGTAATGTGAGATGACTAAAAGGTAGGGCAAACTGTGGAACAACTTACACTTAACATTTTAGATGGCTAAATTGCCTTTTGCAGTATTTAAGTCATTTTGAAACCTGTAATTTTGTCTCTCTGGCAACCTGCAATTTTTCATTTGTTTTTATTTTCTCAGTAACCCCAGAGAAAGGAGACTCAGCACTAAGCCCATGTTCTTTCAGCCATTGTCAGATTTTCTTATATGTATTTCAAATCTATCTTCTCCCTTCATCTTCGACTCACAACCTATGTCTAACAGTATAAAAAATGCAATCTATTTGCATTGGATCAAGAGTTAATAAAGTGTTTCCCATCTACCTTATTACTTCAGTCTTTTTGTTTTGGTCCCAAAGGAATGTAGATAAGTTTTATTTACATTTATATGAACTGGACCTCATAAGAGTATAATAAAGTTCATTGGGTCAATAAAAGCAACTTACAGATGTAAAAAAATGATTGCTTAATAATCTATAATTGATATAATATTATCTTGCTTATTTGTTGAAAAGTATTCATTTACAAAAGCAACTTCTTTAGGGCAGAGACTCTAACTCCATTTGCTAAAGGTTGCAAGTAATTAATAAATATTGATTTATTATCCAAAACTGTTCATTTGAAATATAATTTTTCTGATCATCTATCAGATGTACATTTTGCTACTGTTTTGGCTCCATAATTGAGTCTCCTTATCCTTGGGGTCACCCACACTAATATTGGTCATCACAGTTCTTACCAGATGGAGCAAGGACCCTCCTGAAGAAGTGGGAGTGTGGGGGTCCACCCCCTCCTTCAACAGACGAAGTGCTGAAAGAATGAAAGAGGAGAAGGAAGTTACATCACATTTTTCTTCCACACCCTGAACTAAAATTCACAAGATCAATTGTTATCTGACACCATGTGCTGCATCCACTTGTTGACTTGGGTATCTTCCTTCCCTGCCATTAGAGAAGCCCAGGAAAGCAAGGCCCTTGGAAGGCAAGGCCTTGGAAGAAATAGCGATAACTTAAGATATGCTAATGATGCCACATTACTGGAAGAAAACAGCAATGATTTATGATTAAAGTGAAATAAGAAAGTGCCAAGCCGGACTCCGTCTGAATGTCAAAAAGACAAAAATCATAAGCAATATAAAACTTTAACACAGACATTGAAGGCATTGAAAGGATTAAAAATTTTATTCAGCTTGTTTCAGTCATCAATTCAAATGAAGATTATAGCCAAAAATCAAGAGAAAGCTGAGACTCAGAAGGGAAGCAAAAGACTAATTGCGAAAAATCACCAAGATCAAAGCTGTCATTAGGGACCAAGGCTTAAGATCATCCACAACCTCATGATACCAGTTACTATGTATGGATATGTGACAGTTAGGAACTGGACAGTTAGGAAGGTTTATAGGTAAAAAATGGGTTAATTTAAAAATTGTGTTAGAGAAGAGCTCTATGAATACGCCATACCATCAGAAAGATGAATAAGTGTGTCCTAGAACAAATTAAGTCTGAAATACCACTGGAGGTAAAAGCTGTCCTTTGTCAGGCACATCATGAAAAGGCAGTTTTTTGTTTGTTTGTTTGTTGTTGTTTTGGCAAAAGACAGTAATGCTGGGAAAAATAAAAGGAAGCAGGAAGAGGAAGACAAATATGACATGAATTGATTCCATGAAAGAGGCCATAAGCTTGTCTACAGATGAGCCAGGATGCTGAGAACAGGACATTGTTAAGTATCTCATTCTTTGGGTCACCAGGAGTTGCCAAGAGTCACCAGGAGTTGGAGTTGACTCAGGGGCTCATAACACACACCACAACACCCTTGTCTTCTTTTCTTCATGATTTCTGAGAACCACCTATTGTGTGGTTTGTAGATGCTATTTCTCCCTTTCTTCACTTCTTTCTATACATAAAATCAATGAATAAACTTCTTCCCTTCACATTCTTTTAATTTTTAAAAGTTTATTCTAGAAAACAGAATGTTCATTAAATAACCTTACCAATGGTTTCCTTGGTTCCCTCTATCCCTAACATCTTTCAGCAAGTAAAATTATTATTCATCTTGAATTAATATAAATACAGTGCTTTATAGTCCTTGTAGCAAAGCACTGTGTGAGTTTGATCTCACTACAAATATAGTGTGAGGCAGATTATATTGTATTAGTTAAGTCCAGTGGTCCCTAGGCTTTTTGGCACCAGGGACTGATTTCATGGAAGATAATTTTTCCATGGCCAGGGATTAAGGGCCCTTGAGTTAAACAGTAAAATGCCATCATATTTTTGCACACAATCCATTATGCACATGTGTAGTGAATTACACATAATAGGAATCAGTGATACACTAGCTTTGGGTTAAACATATTTAAATATGAGGCCTGGCTACTGAACTTCTCTGTGCCTCTGTTTTCTGTCAGTAAAATAATAGACAATTGTTGGACTCAGTCATAGAAGTATTGTGAGAATTAAACCAGGCAACACATTTAGCATGCTAATCATGCCTCCTAGCACTTGGTAAGATCACTAAATGATTTCTATTAGTATAATTACTATAAATCATAAAACCCCCTAATAAAGTATCATAAAATTTGTATCTTAAGTTTATTCCAAATTTTCTCAAAACTCTTTGATTAATAAATATTGAATATAAGTATAGGATAGAAGCCATATGAATTCAGCAATTTCACTTGAAGGATAAGTATATAATGTATGCTAGCATTAAGCTAGAAAAGAGAATGAATAGTACAACATAAAAAACAATGGAAAATGATGAGCATAGCAAAGTGAACAATCCCTTCAGAGTGGAAAATTGTGAATGGCTAGGAGGAATGCATTGTGAAGGATATTGTACATCATACAATAAGATTTAGAAGTCACTTTGTGGCCACCTAGGTGTATTACACAATTTTAAGCAAAGGAGTAAAAGATTCATCAGATAATTGCTATAGACTGAATATGTCCCCTCCAAAATTCATATGTTGAAGCCTAAACCCCAATAAGATGGATTTAGGAAGAGCAATTTTTGGGAGGTTAAGTGGCAATAAGAGGTGATGAGAGTGAAGTTGCCTAGATGGGATAAGGGCCCTCATAAGGAGATGAGTCCAGAGCTCCCTCTCTGGGCCACAGGACAGCATGAGAAGACAACCATCTCTATAAGTAAATCAGGAAGCTGTCTTCACCAGTGGCTAAATCTGCTGGAGCCTTGGTCTTGGACTTCCCAGACTCCAGAACTCAAGAAATAAATGTTTATTGTGTAAGTCCTTCATTCTACAGTGTATTTATTTCAGTAGTCTGAGCTAACTAAGACAGTAAGAGAGGGCACCACAAGAGTGATGGAAGTAAACCTGACTTGGGGTAGTGGACACACAATACATATACAGTTGATGTGTTATAGAACTGTATACCTGAGGCCCTGGCTGGTGGTTCAGTGGGGCCCTGGCTGGTGACTCAGTGGATAAGGCGCCTACCTGCGAACCCAAAGGTCGCTGGTTCAATTCCCAGCCATGGTACATAACCAGGTTGCAGGCCAGGTCTCCAGTCAGCTCCGCAGCTGGAAGCAGGTGAAAGGCAACCATGCATTAATGTTTCTCTCCCTTTCTGTCTCTATCCCTTCCTCTCTCTCTAAAAATAATAAATAAATTTTAAAATCTTAAAAAAAAATAAGTATTGTACACCTGAAACCTATATAATTTTTATTAGGTAATGTTACCCCAATAAATTTAAGATATTTCTTTTAAGAAAAAAGAGAGAGAGGGCCCCACAAAGGCTAGAGAGGGTCTCTTGCTCTCATTTTCTATTAAATTCTAAATGGAGTTTCAGGCTCAGTCCAGAAATGTGGTTGCAGTGGGTATGTATGGCTTTGTTCCTGAGGATAAAAATGGACTAACCAGCCTGTGCTTAATAGGAATCAGAGCTACACTGCAAAGAGCGGGATCTAAGGCAATACTAACAGCCATGATGGGGCTGAGCCATCATGTCCAGAGAATCTAATTTACAAAGTACAGAACACTGATAGAAATCTCCACAGAAGCAGGGTGGGCCACAGTGGTCTGTTGAGAATGCTCAAGGACAGATGGAGGTGAAGATCTAGATGTCTAGAGGTCTAGGTAGATAGATAGAGGGATAGATAGATGGACAAAGAAATAAGTGTTTATGAATTCATTATACATGTTACTGATATAAAGGCTGTATAGCCCACACTTACGGGTACTAATTAAATACATAATGCTCCTTATTATAAATTCCACACACCCAACTGATTCTCATAGACTGCTTCTGATAACTTTACTGAACTCTTGGATCCACAGGCAGTCCATGGCTACAATTAATAAATGTGACCTTGATGTTAGGTTGATATTTTCATTAACATTAATGGCTAAGAGCCAGGGGTCATAAACATGGGCACAGGCAGCAGGCCAAATCCAGACTGTTTTGTCACAGCTTTGAACAAAGAATGAGTTTTATATATTTAAAGAGTACAAAAATAAAATAAAACAGCAGTAAAAAACAAAACAAAAATTTCAAGAAGAATGTGCAACACAGACTTTACATGACCCCTGAAGTTTAAAATATTTATTATCAATCACTTTACAGAAAGTTTGCTGAGTTCTGAATAAGGTTAAAGTGAACCAATGAAGTATGTCAGAACGTGACTCATTTATTAATGACCTGAGCAACATCTTCACTAAATCAGACAGCAGTTTTGATTAATGTAATCATATTTTATCACATTTTTGTGCTGTTCATACCATCATGGCTACTGGTACATTTTCAAATATAGCCTGCATTTACTCCATCATTTCATCAATTCTAAGCAATCAGTAAAATAATAATCAAGCTCTGATTTGTAGTAGTTTTCAGCTTCTGTGGTGTAATTCTCTCACTATATTTGATTTTCAGCTACCAATGAAATGTTACTAAACTTATAGTTAGGAAAATATGTGACATACCTCACAATTATGTGACATTTCCACCACATAGACCCAAGAAATATAAATAACTTAAAGAGTTTAAATGAAAGAAAAATGTGATAAATTAATTAAGAAGTGATAAGTTTTGAGTATTATTTTTGTTTTTAATAAAATCTACTTAGTTGTAAGTTTCTATACTTATATTTTAATACAGGTTTAGTTTAGCTATTTTGCAACCAATTCAAAATTTTCTGAAATTTTAGTAATTGGCTCTGAGGGGATGTCAGATAAACTAAGCTCCAGGACACTACAAGGAACAGGCCTGAGATGGAAGAGGAACATTGTTCAAGAATGTTCAGGAATTAGGATACTATACTCAAGAACTCCCAATGTCCATCTTGCATAGTGACAGAGATGGCCATGGCCCAGCCATTCCTTCATCTGGCCAGACATCAGACTACAGAGAAGGATTTGATTAATTTCTTTTTTTTAAAAAGAAAGATGCCCTGGCTGGTAGCACAGTGGATAACGCACCAGCCTGTGAACCCAAAGGTCACTGGTTTGATTCCCCAACCAGGACACATAACCAGGTTGCAAGCCAGGTCTCCAGCCAGGTCTGTGGCTGGAGGCAGGTGAAAGGCAACCATACATTGATGTTTCTCTCCCTTCCTCTCTCTCTCTCTAAAAATAATAATAAATAAATACATCTTAAAATAAATAAATAAATAAATAAATAAAAAGAAAGACTATTTTCTGAAAGAGCTGTTTACATTATCAAGTAGAACTTAATCAGAACCATTGTGGGACTGAATATTGGCTGGCTTGATCCTGGATACCTCAGGATGGAACTCAACAGTGCGGTGATTTTGGGGGGAGAGGGGGTGGGTGGAGGTGAAAGAGGGTCTATGGGGAATAAATGGTAATGTAAAAATACAATAAAAATAAAAGTAAATTAACATTTTTAAAATCAGCCATTAATTAAATAAACAACATCGAGTGAGCTAAAATCTATGCCTCTAAGGGTTAAAAACATACCTAGATATAAAGATGATGAAGACATGCAACTTGTATAATAATTCATTTATAAGAAAGAATTTTGAAAAAGAAGGGAGCACATCCTTATAAAACTAACACACATTGAGCCCTTTTATACGCACTTAGAGCCTGACACTGCTCTAAGCACTTAAAATATAATAATTAATTTTCTCAAATCACCGTGTAGAGATCATAATTGTCACCACTTTACTAATAAGCAAACTAATACTGTCCCAAGACACAGGGTAGCACGGAGGATCTACAACTCATGTAGGCAATAAGACTCCAAAGGTTGTGTGCTTCACTAAGAAAAGCAATAGGATGTTTTATCTCTCAAATCACATGCCTTCAACTTTGAAACAAAAACAGAAATCTACCATTTTACTGCCCTCATAATTACTAACTCTTTGGTATTAAAATACTTCCTGCAAACAGGTATGGGCTCATTGCAACTTTGTAATCACATGATTCAAATCACCAGTCAAGTAAAATACCACCTCTACTTTGAGCCTTCCTTTACAGTAAAACCTGCAAGAAAATGGCCTAAGGAAAAATAACTATCTGGGGATGGACTAAACAGAATAGTGAAGCTTAGGATTTTTTTTATAGTGTAACTGCTGGGAACTGATTCAGCATTTATTGAATATTTGTGGCTTCATCATCAAGTTGTCACAAAGCTCCGTTGAGATTATTTGATATTTAAAAGAAACATTCAGTTTTTAAATGTTATAGGAAGGAGGGGAAACTATCACAAAAGCCTACAGTTTGGGAATGGGGGATGGGACTCAGTGAAGCACAGCCATTGTCCTTCACATGACAAGAAAACAGGAGGAGCTTTAACCATACAATAGTGAAGAAAAAGCTTACGGGGTTACATGAGATTTGGGTGAGTGGTCAGAACTGGTCACCATGCTCACTGCGTCAAAGGCTGAGGTTGGGGATTTAAAAATAAGGTGGCAGCCATGAAGTAGGGGGCCATGCAGTTTGCACAGAGTTAGAGAGAGTTCATGATGTTTAAGGGTTAGAGAGCCACACAGTTTAAAAAGAGATTCTGAATTAAGAGTTAGGAAGAGCTCAAGAGACCTCCCTCAGTTGAGTACCCATGGATGGAAGCTACCTGGAATACTGAAGTGTGATTGGGAAAATGCTGAGCTGTGAACTTTTATTTTCCTGGAAAAAGACAGTACCTCTGACTTCTCTGTTCTAAATCTGGCCTGATTTGGTAGGACTATGTTTTGGGGTGTTTTAAAGGAAATGGCAGAATTCCACCTTTAATCTAAATCTGTATAACCTTTAAATAAACAAATTATTTCCCTTTTAACAAACTTGTTACTATTAAGTTTCTCCTGTGGCAGCAGGCAGATGAGCCCCTTATAACTGAAAAGTCCATGGGTTCTGTTTCATAAATGTAAGCTATTAAGATAGAAAAAATTAGGACTGTCCTGGCTGGTAGCACAGTGGATAAGGCGCCAGCCTGTGGACCCAAAGGTCACTGGTTTGATTCCCTAGCCAGGGCACATAACCAGGTTGCAAGCCAGGTCTCCAGTCAGGTTCATAGCTGGGGGCAGTGAAAGGCAACCATACATTGATGTTTCTCTCCCTCTCTGCCTCTCTCCCTTCCCCTCTTTCTGGAAATAATAAATAAAATCTTTAAAATAAATTAGGACCAAAATACATCATAAATTTTTTGCTAAGGAGCTTTTATAGAATAGGCAGCTGTCCCTACTGAATGTCTCCACCATCACCAACAATAATCAAACTCCATAGTCCACCTGGTAATCACCATTTATTTTCAGTCAAGTTATCTGTTGATATGTAGCGCAGTGATGATGTTACCAAGTAAAGCAAGGCCCATTTGAGTGTCTCCTTGGTGTATGACCCAACAATTAGTACTGAGAAAAATAGAATATTCATTTGCAATATTCCAATCTTAGGGGCACAGGGAGCACTTCAGGTCAGAGCCCTGTTCTCCCATGACACCCAGCACTTTCCTTGCTTCCCAAAAGGCTATAAGCCAAAACTAAGCCCATGAGTTCCCCATCCCTTATCTGTCAGCTCTCTCCTTCAGGCTCTGTTTAATAGTTCAGGAGAGCATGTGCCACGTTACACTGGATTATGGTGAAGTCCAGGAAAAGCACAAGTCCTGAGAGTGTCCTTTCCATTTGTCCCGAGTTCCAAGAGTCCAGATACAGCCTGGGTCTGTAAGGCAGAGTCCTTGGTGGCTTCGGAGTCAGCCAGAGCGGGCACAGTCAAAGCAGCAGCGTGCCTGCTTTCTTACTAGCCCAGGCCATATGGCTGAATCCTGACTACAAACTACATAGCTGCTTGCTGCTTCCTGCATGGCTGTTTCAACATTTTTCTACATCATGGCACCCTTAGTTGCTCCTCCAATAGCTCCTTTTTTCAAGGTTGCTCACCCTTTCTCTTAAACCCTGAAAGTCAGGTGTGCTTTTTTGCCTTAGGGCAGTAGCACCAGTATTATCTCTAACCAGCCTGCCATAAATGTGTGAAGTACCTTAAATGCTGTATTATCTCCTTCCTCCATCCCCCAACCATGGGCTGTAGGGACTTTGAGAATTCCCTCCACCACTGCTCTGTTTTAATAATAGTAACTGATAACAACTTCATGAAAATAAGTGCTTTGGTAAACACTGGTGTGGACATTTAACAATCCACTCCTCTTACATAATTCTTATGATGATGGTGGGTCTATATACACACATATTTCACATTTAAAATCAAGAAAGAAAAGGGAGAGTAAAACAAAACATAAGCATGGGTTTTAAGCTTTGTCCTAGTTATAAGCCCTTCAAAAGGCATTTTTCTTTTTCTTTTTTTTTAAAGGTTTTATTTAAGTATTTTTAGAAAAAGGAGGAAGGAAGAGAGGCAGAGAGGGAGAGATACATCAATGTATGGTTGCTTTTCACCTGCCTCCAGCCGCAGACCTGACTGGAGACCTGGTTATGTGCCCTGGCTGGGAAATCGAACCTGCGACCTTTGGGTTCGCAGGCCGGCGCCCAAAAGGCATTTTTCATAGAAAAGGAAAGACAAAAATATATAGTAAAAGGTTAGCAATTGGTAAACCTGGTTGAAAGGTAAATATATGGGAGTTCATTGCATTGTTTTTTCAACTTTTCTATAAGTTCAATTTTATTTCTCAATAAAAAGTTACAATGAATAACAACAACAACAAAATCAAGCCTGTGCCATTATTTTCCTTAAGTGATAATAGACACAGCAATGTGAAGGCTTCTAAATATAGATGTGAAAAATTCCATAACAATTGACAGTACTGTAAGGAATGCTTTAAAAGATGTATCTTACTTCATCAATATGTCAATAAAGGGAAATAGAAAGCAGTAATATAGAAATTATGTTGTTAACACCACAAAAATGTCCATTTGCACAGTAATGCTGCTTCACATACAGATGTGCCACTCTAGGTAGATCTCAATTTTAGCATGTCTAAGAATTAACTCAAGAATTTTTTTTTTTAAATAGAGTTTTCTAGCTCTGTGCTTCTCAGTCTATTTTTCATTAGTCTCCATCCCTCTCCCCTCACTGAATGTCTCCTTATGGATGGTGACCCTATGAAGGGCAACAAACAATTGTTAAAGCTAAATTTTTTCTCCTCCAAGAACCAACTTTTCCATGTATGTAGGCTATTTTTTCCTGTTTTACAATTAAACCCTATTCCAACTTTTTGTTACTCTGATTCATTAGTTTGGGGGAGGAATCCAAAGCCATGCATTTTAAATTAAACACTCCAGGAGACTCTGATGCAAATGCTCACTGAAGACATTTTGAGGAAAACTGCTAGGATTTTATAATCTCAGAAAATTACCCCAGGATGCCTCCCTTGGAGCAATAGAACTAGCAGTGGCAGTTAACAATTCTCGGTAGACTGATTCCCATTAATTTTAGCATTGAGCACAATACCCTCTAGGTCCATCCACACTTCACCATTGAGAATCTGGCCTCTACAGCTGCATGTACCACTGTATACCTCAGAACACACAATTTATTTTCAATCAATATATATTTAGACAAACTTACCTGACCTGAATCTTGGTTTAGCTGGGGAGTCTAAGTAGAGAGGGTCTAAGTCTTTGTAGATGGGAAAGCTTCATGTCAGAACACATCCTAAGCCTGGAGCAATGATTCTCAACCCTCAGCAAGCTTTACAACAGTTAGTAGAACTTTAAAAAAATACACATGTTCAGGTCTGTCACCAATTCTTGAATTCAGTCAGTTCCAGATGTGCCATCTATTCACATGTTTTAAGGCCAGGACACCTCTGTGATTATAATGCAGGGAAGAGTGGGTAGTAGTTCTGTTTAGCTTGGTTCCATTCCAGCCTAGTAATGACCTGAGTGCATCTAATAGGTTTTCTTTTTCTCTTTTTTCAATCCTCACCTGAGGACATATTTTCATTGCTTTAGAAAGAGAGGAAAGGAAAGAGAGAAACATCTATGTGAGAGAGAAGCCCACAGGTTGATTGCCTCCTATAAGTGCCAGAACTGGGGATCACATGTGACCTGGACTAGGGATCAAACCTGCAAGCCAGGCACATACCCCGACCAGGAATCAAATCTGAAACTTTTCCATTAGGGATGATGATGCTCCAACCAACTAACCCATAGGAGCCAGGGTTTTAATAGGTTTTAAAGCTCACAGTGAGTGTCTGCCTGAAATCCATATTCAGGTGAGTTGCTCAGTCACACAACAAGTGGTTGCTTCTGATTTGGAGCAGGACACTCAGGAAGCTACAATCAACTTTTCTGGAAAAGAAGGCCTGTGAGGATGGGTATGGGATCAGAGCTGTGTTAGGGTTCCAGATTTAGCACCAGAGAATCAAGTGTGTTGAGGTCCACCTTAGCCTCACTGACCTATATAACAAGCTTTGGGAAATTAGGACAAAGTTTGTATTATTTTACAATGGGTTTAAGATTTTTGCTTCGCTACCCAACTTGAACAAAACTGGGTCTGACTAAAGCAGAGTTTCTAAGCCTGAGGACTAAGATCCCCACTGCCAGGCTGACTCAAAATCCCAACCCAGTTGTACAGGTATAACTAATGCAGCAAAGGTCCAGTGAGTATTTTTTTATGTGCTAAGCACTATTTTAGAAGTTGGAGTTGTGATAGAGAAAAAAAAATTAAATCTTGCCTTCATGGAGTTCATAATGTAGTGGATTAGAGGTGAAGAAGACAAAAGACAAACCAGAAATAATTATACAATAAAGTAATGTTAAATCAATGGCTAAATATCCTGAATTTGTTTTTAAAAGTTATTTGCCATTTTTCTCTTCAAATGTTGCTTGTAACTTGTTTCCTCCCTTCTTGTTTCAAGGAACTCACTGACATGTAGCTGGAAATATATTCCAAGAAAAGGTTATTATCAAACTCACCTTTTCTCCAGAATTACTAACACACATCTCTATGGTATAAGTACCTGTTGGGGATCAGGAAGGGCCTCTGTGCCTAAACCAATTCTAAATCATTAACTCCCTAAATATTCCCAAACAGACCCAAAGTGACAGTTTTATGATAGCATAAATTTACTACATCATATTTCTTCAACCTTGACGCAGAAATAGTAAATCCAGAATGCACACAGTATAAATGCACACTTCATTTTTCATTCTCTCTGTATAATCCACTGTCAATTTATGTTACACAACATTAAGATGCTCACTGCATTGTACTAACATCTCTGTAGGAAGCCAGATGAGTGTACATGTGTAGGCTTCATTCTGAACTCTTATTTTATTCTTTCATCTACTTGTTCATTCTGATAAATCAGAAGTGGAATTTTTTTTTGCAATTTCGTTCCACTTCATTCTAACAGATTATATTAAAATTTTGCCTTAACCACTAACATATGAGTACTAACATTTCAAAATGCTGGTTACTCAGCAGTCACTATTCTTTGGTAAATCAACTTATTACAACTAATATCAGCGAGAACAAAGACACCTACCCAAGGGAGAAAGGGGGCATGAGATGGCAAACTGTGCCTTCATTTCCTAGGATTTTTCTTATCAAAAAAGCCATAATACATCCCTATCAAAGCCCTTATGAATTTTTTCACTTTATTTTCTTTCTTTTCAGAAAAAGGAAAAGCTGATTCTAAAATTCATATGAAATTACAAGGGACCTTGAATGACCAAAAACAATTTTTAAAAAGAAAGAAAACTACGACTGAATGACTCACACTTTCTGATTTCAAAACTTACTGCAAAACTATAGTAATCCAAAGAATGTGGTACTGACATAAGAGAGGTATATGAACCAAAGAAATAAAATCAAGAATTCTGAATCCATAAACCCATATATCTATGTTCAACAAATTTTCAACAGAGTTCCAGCTTCTTTAGTGGGAGATGGAATAGCCATTTCAACAAACCTGGTTTCTCGTACAACTGGATGGCTCTAATAAATTTTAAAAAATTTAAAAATTTAAATAATAAGCATTGGTAAGGATATGTTGAAACTGAAGCCTTTATAAATTGTAGGTGGAACTATAAAATAGTTCAGTAACCTTGGAAAAGGTGTAAAGATTCTTCAAGATGTTAAATACAGATTACCAGATGAGCTAGCAATTTTACCCTAGATAGAAACCCAAAAGAATTGAAAACAAGTACTCAAGTAAATGCTTATTCAGAAATGTTCATAGCAACACTATTCACAACAGCCACAAATAACCCAAATGTGCATCAACTGATTGATGGGTAAACAAAGTGTTATACCTATATAATGGGATATTTTTCAGCCATAAAAAAGGAAATGCAGTTACAATACAAACAAACATTAATTAATATTATGCTAAGTGAAAGAAGTCAGATGCAGTAAACTATATATTGTGTGATTTTTACATATGTGAAATACAAGAAAAGGTAAACTTATGCAGATAAAAAATAGATTTGTGGTTGTGAGGGGCTGAGGACATGAGGAAATGAAGAGCAACTGCTTAACAGGTATGCAATTTCCATTTGGGGTGATAAAAATATCTTCGAACTAGAGAGTGGTGTGGATGCACAACCCTGAATGTGATAAATGTCACTGGCTAGTACACATTAAAATAGTTAAAAGGGTCATTTTTATTAGATGTATTTTATCATAATAAGAATCCATAATCCTCCTATTGTGGCATTCTTGAACATTGTAACTTTCTTAAACCATGTATACTTTACTGTAATTATGTTTTATAAAACTGTATTTGCAGAAAAACTAATGTCAAATATTTTTGAAGTATAAATCTTATTTGTGTTTTTCAATAACTCTGAGGTAGGAAAGGAATAACTCTAGGGTACAATTAAGCCTTTTTAACTGTATAATTGTCATTTGGATTTTTCTCCAATGTGCTCAAATTACATATATTTAGCCCCAAGAATGACCAGTGGGAATAGTTTTTCACCCACACGTACAGTTTCAGGTAACATAAAATGACTCAACACAACTATCCTGTCAGCACCATAGATATCAGTTCTTTTAGTTTTCAGCTCAGCCTCAAATAAACTACACACTTAGTTTTACCTGACTCTGCTCTTTCCCAAGTTTTATTTCAATAACTATGTTTTTTTTTAGAAGATTTTATTTCTTTACCTTTAGAGAGAGGGGTAGAGAAGAGAGAGAAAGGAAGAGAAAAATCAATGTGTGGTTGCCTTTCATATGCCTCCAGTTACAGACCTGGTTGGAGACCTGGCTTGCAACCTAGTTATGTGCCCTGACTGGGATCAACAACTATGTTTTTTGAGTTTTAGTAAATCAGTACATTTTCTCTTCCATACTCAAACATATGCCCCATTAAGCATTTATAACTGTTGTCCCCAAAGAAGCTCATGTAGAAAAATATGCACTTTGTGACACATTAAGGAAGATAGATAAATGCTGCCTTTCAGGAAATTATCAATTCCAATTTCAATACTTGCCAGAGGCTTTATCATTCAACAAACTCAAGGGAGCCCTTCCTATACCCAGCCACTCATGACCACAGAAGCTGCCAGAAAAATCTATCAGTTAGGTCTTCAAAGAAAACTGCCCTGCAAATGCAAAATCATCAACAGTAGTTAATATTCTTGCATGTTGAATACTTTAATTAAACACATTTCAATTTTTTAACTAAACATCTTTAAAAATCCAATATTAGGCACACCAAATAACTTTCACTGATGAACACAAAATACTTCAGTTAGTCTCAGAGGTCATGACATTTCTGTTCCATGAAACATCAAGAAAATATAAAGCATGCCTGATAAACACCATTCTTTCCTGAATTTTTTATTACAGTTGCCTCATTTTTTCCCTTTTTTCCTCCCTCCTACTAGCCCACCCCCCAGAACATATATGAAAGATCTATGGGCATAGGTAACAGTGTGGAACATGACTGTGGGATATCATGGTTCAAAGAGTATTAAGAGGAGAGGAAAGATGGTGACAGAACAGAGAGTGGTGCTGATGGCATTCTAGAGTACCAGAGCAGCTGGAGGACAGGATAGGGAGCACGAGATGTCTGCAAATACCTAAGAATTGGAGCTGAAAGCATCTGGACTCAGGGGAGCACAGCCCAGAGGCAGCAGAGACCTACAGGAAAGCAGGTGAGACAGTTCCAAACCGGCCTGCCCAGAGCTGAGGTCGGCTCTGGGCAGTGGTGGCTCTACCCAGAGGGGCGTCTCTAACTAAAGCTAGCTCCAGGCTCCCTGGCAACTAGAAGTCTGAGCAGTGAAGTGTGGGCAGTGAGAACAAACTCCAGAAGGAATGAGGAATTGAACTCCTGGAGGGGAGGGACTGTGTGAGAGCCTCGCTCAGGTGACAGAGAGAGGAAGCTCCTCACTGGGCCAGAGGCAAAGAAGAGACCTGTGGGGAGCAGGAGTGGGGGAGCAGGGAAGTGCACCAGCTGGAGTGGCGACAGGGCAGAAAATGATGCTGCTGGGCCACGGGGAAAGAGCAGCTTGAAACCCCTGCAAGGGGGTAGGCCCAGCCCAGAGCACCCACACTGGCCCGCAGGATCCCCCGGAAACTCCAAACGGCAAGCCAGGAACTTGCAGCTGGAGCAACTGACCTGCCCATTACAGGTGACAAAGACTGCACTGCGGAGGCTCTGGGGACCCAGGCACCCATCACAGAGGCAGCGTGGAGGAATCCTTGGAAAGCTGGACTGCCTGGAGGGTTGGCCCTCGCCCAGGGGAGCTGGACACTGTTGGCAGAACGCAAGCACTGTGGGTGGACAGGAGCTGCCTTCTTTAGGAGCTGCAGGGGCAGGGCCAGTCATCATAGGAGTCAGCGAGGTTGCAGGACACCCAGGAGGGGTGCCAAGTGCCCATTGCAGGCAGGAACCTCCTCCAGGAGCTGGAGGGGGAGGAGCATCTATAGACATCACAGAAGCACCCTGCCGAGCTTCAAACGGAAGCAGAAAATAGAGGGCCCCAGAACACCTGCAGCACTGAAACCCAGCTAGGCTACTGGAGGCCCAGCCTGCCTGGAGGCTGACACTCAGAATCAGCCCTGACTGTGAAAGCCATTGGCTCTGCCACTCCAAGACCACACAGCTAGACTGTAGACTGCAGAGACCTGACCAAGAAAAAGAGGCAGACTCAGGAAATGGATTGCTGCTAGTCTCAAGCACCTGAGTTACACCGAGAGCTACATGAACTATTAATCCCTAACATATCCTTGCAAAAGTTGCTTCCAAGACCCACAATTAGTGCATTTTAAGTAAATGCTGTTTAAACCATAATGTATCACAACTCACATATTTTTAATCCTCCCCTATCTCAATCCACCTAAATACCCAAGACCCTCCCCCTACTTTTGATTTAAAGTCTACTCACTCTCTGGCTACAATGCATTCCCAGTCCTCAATCTAAGTATTCCTCCCCTCCCCAGCCACCTAAACCCTTTCTTTATTCTTTTATTTTTTTCCTGCTAAAAGCCCACAGATCCTGGCTCCACCTGGACCAATCAGAGATCATAAACACTTTCACCTAAACACTTTCTTTATTACTTTTTTTTCTTTCTCTTCCCCCCCTCCTTTTAATGTTTTTTTCTTTTTTTCTTTTCTCCACTAAAAACCCATAGGTCCTGGCTCCACCTGGACTTATCAGGGATCATTAAGGGTGAACAGCCACCTAAACCCTTTCTTCTTATTATTATCTTTTTTTTTTTTCCCTCCTAAAAGCCCACAGGTCCTGGCTCCACCTGGACCAATCAGGGATCATTAAGGGTGAACAGGGAGGCAGAAGTGGCAACTATATACATAGGCTTACACTGTTCACTCATACTTAAGGCTTTCTGACTCTCCCTTTCCTCATTTCTATAGAATAGAAAAGTTGGTTTTCTCTCTCATATCCTTGCTATCTTTGCTACTCCTCACCACCCTTCAAAACTATCTATGCTTTACTCAACTTAATCATTTTTCTCCTCGTACAATAGTCTTAATATATCTACATCCCTATCAAGACTGGCTCAATTGCAGCTGAGGGTGTGATTAAGAGCGTCCATACCTTGGACGGTTTGGATATATAGTTTCGTTCATAGGCAGTCAAAAGGGAAAGTAACAGAGAAAGATATCACTGAAGGTATGGTTATTTTGCCTGGACTGATGGTTCTGTTTTAGGAGCAGTTCAAAAACAGGTTATGAGAAAGGATAAAAGGAGTGTCTCACAATCAGCCTGCTGGAAGGAACAACATACACAACCAATCCAGAATATGAACAGACAGCCCAAGTTAATGACATAAAGGCCACCCCAAGAGCAACAAGTGGAGAAAATCTAGGACACTGCAATGCTGAACTCCACAAATCTCCTAACACAGAAGTGTGCTCAACATAGGATAGGAAGCAAAGCAGATTAATCCAAGAAACAACAAAACAAAAAAAACAAACAAAAAAAAAAAACAAGTAAGAACAGACACCCAAAATGGGGAAATAAAAAATCAGTCCATCACCAAAAGGAAAGGAAGAATCCCCAGAAAGATTACCAAATGAAAAAGAGGCACATAATATATCAGATAAGGAATTCAAAAGAACGATGATAAAGACGCTCAATGAGCTCAGCCACATCAAAGAAAACTATAAACAACTCCAGGGAAGTTACAAGAAACTTACTGAGAGCTACAAAAGCATCAAAAAGGACTTAGAAACTATCAGTAAGCACCAGGAGGAAATGAAGAATACAATTTCTGAATTGAAGACTACAGTAGAAGGAATCAACAGTAGACTTGAGGAGGCAGAGGAATGGATCAGTGAGTTGGAGGACAACATAGACAAATACTCCAAGACAGTAGAAGAGAATGAAAAAAGGTTGAACAAGATTGAAGAGGGTTTAAGAGAGCTGCAGGACAACATGAAATGTAACAACATTCGTATCATTGGGATACCAGAAGAAGGAGAGAAACAAGGAATGGAAAACCTATTCAAAAAAGTAATGATAGAAAATTTCCCTAACATGATGAGTGAAAACATTACTCAAATTCAGGAAGCACAGAGGGGCCCAATGAAGATCAAACCTAACAGACCAACTCCAAGACACATTATAATTAAAATGGCAAATTTCAAAGACAAAGAGAGAATCTTAAAAGCATCAAGAGAGAAATGACAAATAACATATAAGGGAGTTCCAGTAAGGCTATCAAATGATTATTCAACAGAAACAATTAAAGCCAGAAGGCAATGGCAAAAAGTATTTCAAGTAATGGTAAACAAAGGCCTGCAACCAACAATACTCTAGCCAGCAAGGCTGTCATTCGAGATGGAAGGAGAAATAAGAAGTTTCCCAAACAAAAGAAAACTAAAAGAATACATCTCTACCAAACCAGCATTGCAAGAAATGCTAAAGGGTCTGCTTTAAAAATAAATAAATAAGTAAATTGAAGAAACAGAGAAAGCCAAAGAGGAATACAGGCACAAATGAAGAAAATGGCAATAATAAGTATCAATCACTAATAACCTTAAATGTAAATGGATTAAATGTGCCAATCAAAAGACACAGGGTAGCAGAATGGAGAAGAAAACATGACTTACATATATGCTGTCTTCAAGAGACCCACCTCAGAACAAAAAATTGACACAGGTTGAGAGTGAAGGGATGGAAAAATATATATCAAGCAAATGGACATGAGAAAAAAGCTGGAGTAGCAATAATGATTTCAGACAAAATAGATTTTACAATGAAGGCCATAAAAATGGATAAAGAAGGACATTTCCTAATCCTTAAGGGAACAATCCATCAAGAAGAAATAACTTTGGTAAACATATATGCACCCAACGTAGGAGCTCCAAAATATATAAGGAAAATCTTGGAGGACTTTAAGAAGGATATAGACAGCAACACACTAATAATAGAGGATTTTAATACCCCACTATCAACAATGGACAGATCTTCCAAATAAAAAATCCCCAAAGATGTTGTGGCATTGAACAACATTCTAGAGGAAATGGACCTAACTGATGTATACAGAGTCTTTTACTCCAACGAAGCAAAATACACAGTCATTTCAAATGCACATGGATCATTCTCCAAGATAGACCAGATGGTAGGTCACAAGACAAGCCTCCACAAATACAGGAAAGTTGAAATCATACTAAGCATCTTCTCAGATCACAATGTCTTGAAATTAGAAACCAATCTCAAGGGAAAAAAACAAAAATAGTCTAACTCATGGAGACTGAATATCATGCTTTTAAGTAATGAATGGGTTAACAATGAGGTCAAAGATGAAATCAAAAAGTTCCTGGAAACAAATGACAATGAACACACAATAGCCCAAAACCTATGGGACACAGCAAAGGCTGTGCTCAGAGAGAAATTCATAGCAATACAGGCCTACCTAAAAAGGTCACAAGAAGTTTATAAAAACAACCTAACCATAAAGCTGCAAGAACTAGAGGAGCAACAATGAACAAAGCCCAGAGCAAGTAGAAGGAAGGATCAAGATCAGAGCAGAACTAAATAACTCAGAGATTCAAATTACGATTTGAAGAATCAATAAGTAAAGGAGCTGGTTCTTTGAAAAAATAAACAAAATTGACAAGCCTTTATCCAGACTCATCAAGAAAAAGAGAGAGGACCCAAATAAACAGACACAGAACAGACAGAGGAGAAATCACAACTGATACCTCAGAAATACAAAAGATTATAAAAATTACTACAAACAATTATATGACAAGAAATATGACAACCTGGATGAAATGCACACATTTCTGGAAAGGTATAATCTACCAAAACTGAATCCAGAAGAAGCAGAAAGCCTGAACAGGCAATAACAACTAGTGAAATTAAAGAAGTAATCCAAAATCTCCCAAAGCACAAGAGCCCTGGACCAGATGGCTACACAGGTGAATTTCATCAAACATTTAGGGAAGAACTAACTCCTCTCCTTCTCAACCTATTCCAAACAATCCATGAACAGGAAATTTACCCAAACTCTTTCTATGAAGCCAATATTATTCTAATTCCAAAACCAGGTCAAGACACAACTTAGAAAGAAAGCTATAGGCCAATATTTCTGATTCTAAGGTTCTCAACAAAATATTGGCCAACTGGATTCAGCACTACATAACAAAGATCATACACCATGATCAAGTGGGTTTCACCCCAGGGATGAAAGGATGGTACAACATTCGTAAATTAATAAATGTAATACACCACATCAACAAATTAAAAGACAAAAACCATCTGATCATATCAATAGATGCTGAAAAAGCATTTGATAAAGTACAGCAACCATTTATGATAAAAACCCTCACCAAATTGGGAATAGAGGAAGCATACTTCAAAATAATAAAGGCAAAATATGAGAAACCTGAAGCCAACATCATACTTAACAGACATAAACTAAAAGCTTTCCCCCTAGATCAGGAATGAGACAAGACTGTCCACTTTCTCTACTTCTGTTCAACATCATCTTGGAAGTTCTAGCCATCATGGAAGAAAATGGAATCAAAGTTATCCAAATTGGAAAGGAGGAAGTCAAACTATCATTATTTGTAGATGATATGATAGTGTACATACAAAACACAATAGGCTCCACCAAAAACTTACTCAACCTAATAAGCAAATTTAGCAAAATAGCTGGATATAAAGTCAATATTCAGAAATCAAAAGCTTTTTTGTATACCAATAATGAAACATCAGAAAAAGAAGTGAGAACACAAATCCCATTTACCATAGCAACAAGATAACAAAATTACCTAGGAATAAACTTAACTAAGAAGGTAAAAGACCTGTACTCAGAAAACTACAGAACAATGAAGAAAGAAATCAAGGAAGATACAAATAAATGGAAGCATATACCATGTTCATGGATGGGAAGAATTAACATCATTAAAATGTCCACACTAGCCAAAGCAATCTACAGATTCAATGCAATCCCAATTAAAATACCAATGACAGACTTCACAGAAATAGAAAAAATACTGCAAAAATTTATATGGAGCCAAAAACGCCCATGAATAGCCACAGCAATCTTGAAAAAGAAGAACAAGGTGGGAAGAATCACAATACTGGACTTCAAACAATACTACAAGGCTACTGTCATCAAAACCATCTGGTACTGGCATAAGAATAGACATATAGATCAATGGAACAGAATAAAGAGCCCAGCAATAAACCCAGGACTCTATGGTCAACTAATATTTGACAAAGGGGGAAGGAACATCAAATGGAGTAAAAACAGTCTCTTCAACAAGTGGTGTTGGGAGAAATGGGCAGCACCATGCAAAAACAGAAAACTAGACCACCAACTTACACCATACACCAGAATAAACTCAAGATGGATAAAGGACTTAAACATAAGCAGTGCCACCATAAAGGTCCTGGAGAAAAATATAGGCAGTAAACTTTTTAATATCCTACACTGAAATATGTTTACTGATAGTTCACCAAGGGCAAAGGAAATCAAAGAACAAATCAACAAATGGGACTATATCAAACTGAAAAGTTTCTGTTTAGCTAAAGAAAACATCAGCAAAATTAAAAAGGAACCAACTGTATGGGAAAGCATAATTGCCAATGATACCTCAGGCAAGGGTCTGATCTCCAAAATGTATAAAGAACTAATGCGATTCAACACCAGGGAGACAGACAGCTCAATTAAAAAATGGGCAAAGGACCTGAACAGACAACTCACTGAGGAAGATATACAAAGGGCCCAGAGGCATATGAAAGAATGCTCAACATCACTAGTCATCAGAGAGATGCAAATTAAAATCTCAATAAGATACCACCTCATACCTGCCAGAATGGCAATCATCAACAAATCAACAAACAACAAGTGTTAGCGAGGTTGTGGGGCAAAGGGAACTCTTGTGCACTGTTGGTGGGAAGGCAGGCTGGTGCAACCACTGTGGAAAACAATATGGAGTTTCCTCAAGAAACTAAAAATGGAACTACCTTTTGATCCAGAAATTTGGACTATACCCAAAGAATCCTTAAACACCAATTCATAAGAACCTATGTTCCCCTATGTTCATAACAGCACTATTTACAATAGCCAAGTGCTGGAAACAGCCTAAGTGCCCATCAGTGGATGACTGGATCAAAAAACTTTGGTTCATTGCCTGGCTGGTGGCACAGTGGATAAGGTGCCAGCCTGCTAACCAAAAAGTCGCTGGTTCGATTCCCCAGCCAGGGCACATAATGAAGTTGCAAACCAGGTCTCCAGCCAGGTCCATAGCTGGAGGCAGGTGAAAGGCAACCATACATTGATGTCTCTCTCCCTCTCTGTCTCTCTCCCTTCCCCTCTCTCTAAAACATAATAAATAAAATCTTAAAAACAAAACAAAACTTTGGTACATTTACAAAATGGAATACTACACAGCAGAAAGGAAGAAGGAACTCCTACCCTTTACAATAACATGGATGGAACTAGAAAGTATTATGCTTAGTGAAATAAGCAGTCAGTGAAGGACAAATATCATATGATCTTACCCATTACAGGACAATAATCAACAAAACTAACAACAAGGAAAACAGAACCAGATATATGAATCAGTGAATAGGCCTTTAGTGGTCAGGGGGAAGAGGGTTAGGGGGAATGGGGAGGAAGAAGCAAGGAAGGGGAGCAGTTTAGACAAGAACCTAGTATAAAGGAACCATGGACATGGACAATAGGTGGGATTGACTTTGGGGGGAATGGGTGGGTGGGGAGGGGGATAGATGGGAGCAAAAAGGGGATGGATGTAATACAACAACAATAAAATTAAATTAAAAAAATAGTGGAAACCATGCCAATGCTTATCAACCCATAAATGGATAAATAAAATTTGGCATGGACAACAGGTGGGATTGACTTTGGGGGGAATGGGTGGGTGGGGAGGGGGACAGAGGGGAGCAAAAAGGGGATGGATGTAATACAACAACAATAAAATTTTTAAAAAATAAAATAAAATTTGGAATATTATTTGGCCATAAAGAGTAATAAAGTAATGATACATGCTGTAACACATGAAATCTTGAAAACATTATACTATGTACAGAAGTCAAACATAAAAGACCCTATGCTGTATAATTCCACTTATGTGAAATGGGATATATAGAACAGGCAAATCTAAAGAGACAGAAATTAGATTAGAGGTGCCTAGGGATGAGGTAGGGGTAGGGAAAAAAGACATGACTGATTGCTAATGGGTACAGAGTTTCTTTGTGGGTTGATAAAAATAATGTTCTAAAATAGATTTTTTATGATAATTGAATAACTGTGAACATGCTAAAAACCACTGAATTGTACATTTATTAATACAATAAATGCTCTGTGATTTACAATTTTATATGTATGTGTATGTACATGTGTATATTTTTTCAATTCCAAAAGAGGCTCACATGCTGGTTCGGATAAGCGGTGGAATTTTGTAAAACTTCTCCTATCAGAAATACTGTTAGGAGGGAATGAACTGAGCTATCATGCACAGCAAGATGACGGGGAAAAGCAATAAACCAAGTCATAGATTCACTGGATTTTAAAATTGGTGACCTTCAAAAACATCGAATCTAAATCACTCATGCAAGGTAAGTAAGACCAAGCTAAATTAGATTTGTTTTTGACACATTGAAAGTACTCAAATATTTATTGACTAATTCTAAACTAAAAGAGAAGTTGAAAATATCACCAATGATGCTCCTAATTAGAATTTTGCATAAATGACAATCACTTACTAATTTAAATAATCTCTTATTTTTCCAAATCTGTTATTATAAGAATAGTTCTTATAGCTCCTTGAGTTAAAGTTTTGTTTATATATTTTAAATTGTCTTGTTTTCTTAATATACTCATTCAAGGCTATAAATTTGCCTATGAGGATCTGTTCAGTTGGATTCTACAAGGTTTTTTGTTTGTTTTTAAGGTTTTATTATTTTTAGAGAGAGGGGAAGGGGTAGATGCAGACAGGAAGAGAGACATCAATGTATGGTTGCCTTTTACCTGCCTCCAGCTGCAGGGCTGGCTGGAGACCTGGCTTGCAACCTGGTTGTGTGCTCTGGCTGGGAATCAAACCATCAACCTTTGGGTTCACAGGCTGGCACCTGATCCGCTGTGCCACCAGCTAGGGCAGATTGTACAAGTTTTGATGTATAGTAATCCTATTGTCATTCTATTCATTTATATTTTCACTTTTAATCTCATTTTAAAGGTTATCTCTTCAATTTCTAAGTACATAGAACTCTTTGGCAACCTTTTATTGTGACTCTCATTTTCATGCATTTAAATCTAAGAGGTCTGTGCTAAAAAAAAAAAAAAAAATATATATATATATATATATATATATATGAAGAGAAATCTCTTCCTAGTGCCCAAATCTGATGTAGCTTAAATCTGTACTGAGTTTTTACATTTAATTCATCATATTCTTTGTTTAAAAATTCATGATTAAATATGAAGAAGTCAAAAAAAGTCAAAGACAAAGGTAAAATGAATCAGGCTTCAGGGGTATTTCAATATATTGTTATTGGAAGAGGTACCTTCCAATCACGTTGAAACACTAAAATTAAATCTGCATTTGTCCTAAAAGGGGTATTTCTAGTGTTGCCACCTAGTCAACACATAAATCAAGATCTAGTCCTATGTGAACTATGTTTTCCTAAAAATTCAGAAATGTGATCATGGTAATAGCCTTAGCTCTTTTTCTAGCCTATTTTTGTTCATCAAATATGGAGTCAAATAGTAGTGTGGATTGCAAAAATCACCTTGCTTCAAGCAAAAAGACAAAAGATGGATTTAGCTAGAAGCTGTAAAGATTAAGCAAGTTATAGGAATTACTGAATAAGTCCACCTTCCATATTTTTGGATTCAATGAAATAAATGTTTAGTTAAAACAAAAAACAAAAGAAAACCCAATGACCAAATGGTTTGGGCTAGGTGTCCTTCCTTCTCTCTCTCACTCCTGCTCAACTTTCTATACTACTCAGACCAGATCATGCTGGTTTTCTGGTTTTCCTTGTTACTTAAAATAATTAACAGGCAAAACACTGGCCAATTAAATACAAAATAAAACTTTCCTATAAGGATTAAATAGAATCAAAACACTTTCCTGAATCTCACACTTACTATATATTACCTAAGCACTTGTTCTGCTCAACAGTTATCTGAAAGTATGTGGAAAATAAAACTATGTCAATATTTTGCACATCTAGGTATTTTAAACATTAAAGGTTGACTGCAATTTAGATGTGCATAAGGAAAATTTAAAAGTTGGAATAAATAATAATTTGTTACTATTGTATCATGTTAAACTAATCAAAATCTACAATTATAAAAAGAATTATATTTTATAAGCAAGAGATAATGGTGACTCAGGGTATATACAAATGGTTAGTTGCTTTATAGGTTAGTAGTGACTGGGACTTTGATACTTAGTTTTGGGAAAAACTAATATGGTGGGGGGCATAAAAAAACAGAATTTATTCATTAAAAATTATGTATTTACCCAATTAAAAAATGGGCAAAGGTCTTTAATAGACACTTCTCCTAGGAGGACAAAGATGGTCCATCCATAAACATATAAAATAATGCTGAACATCACTAGCCATCAGAGAAATGCAAATTAAAACCACAATGAGATATCACCTCTCCCCAGTCAGAATGGCCATTATTAACAAATCAACAAACAAGTGCTGGGGAGGACTGGAGAAAAGGGAACCCTAGTGCACTGTTGATAGGAATGCAGACTAGTGCAGCCACTATGGAAAATAGTATGCAGTTTCCTCAAAAAATAAAAGATGGAACTGTCTTTTGACCCAGTGATTCCACCACTAGGAATATAGCCAAAGAATCCTGAAACACAAATTTAGAAGAACCTTTGTACCCTTATGTTCATAGCAGCACTATTTACAATAGCCAAGTTTTGGAAATAGCTCAAATGTCCATCAGTAGATAAGTGGCTCAAAAAACTGGTACATTTACACAATGGAACACTACAAAGCAGAAAGAAAGAAGTTCTACCTTGTGAGACAGCATAGATAGAACTGGAGACTATTATGCTAAGTGAAATAAGCCAGTTGGCTAAAGACAACTGCTATATGACCTCATTTATAACTGGGATTTAATGAACAAAATAAGTCAACAAGAAAAACAGAACCAGAAACATGGAAACATGGAACAGATAGCTGTAGGAGGGGGGAGACAGTGGGGAATGGTGGAACGAAAGGGATGGAATTAGTCAAAGAACATGTATGACTCACAGACATGGACAATGGACAGGAGACTGACTAAGAGAGGGAAGGGTGAGCTGGGTCAAGAGGGCAAAAGGGAAAAAAATTGGGACAACTGTAATAGAATAAAGAATAAAAAATACAATAGAAAAAAATGTGTGTTTGTTCTTACATGTTTAAACTTTAGTCACTTTCAAAGTATTCTCCATTTGATGCAATACACCTATCAAGACTTCTTTCTACTGCCCAAAACAGTTTTTACTTGTTGATTTTGATTCCTTTTAGTGCTTTTGCCATTTTTGTTTCATCTCTTCCACATTGGTAAACATTTCTCTCTGAGAACTTTTTTCATCCAGGGAAACAAATAAACACAAAATATTGCTTGAGCAAGATCTGGTTAATAGGGAGGATGGGGCATGGGATCATGCCATCTTTGGTAAAAAACTGCTGAACACTCAGCATGGTGTGGCCAGGTGTACTCCTAAATTACCCATCATTAAATGGGAAAAAAGTCTTCAAAAAAAATTACTGGAGCCAAAACAACCTCTCACAACAACACCAGCAGGTACATAATATAGATGGGTTTCTAGAACACTCACATAGTGGGAGAAGGTTGCACTACAAAATTAAGAAGATAATTATTTTTGCATGTGTGTCCCCTCTTATATACTTTGACTGAGACACCCCCTCATCCCATATTCTTATCATTTCAGAATGTGTCCTTAGGGATGATTATTTATCTATGAAATAAATGGTGTCTTCTTAAAAAAAAAATAAAAAGGAATTTCAAGAAAATTTTACATCTTTTCAGGATCATTATATATCACAAGTCCTAATTTGTTATTAATACAGAAGTGGAATGAGTTGACATTTGATCTCACTGTTGTTTTACTCAAAATAGTACTGGAGGCAAAATGTTGTATAAATATGTAAATCTGAGATTCATTGCCAACTTTAAGATAGGAACCTAAAGTCATTAAGTAGCATTTATTATATTTTAGGAGAACTTTGATCTTATAAGATCAGTCTAACACAATTATATTTAAATGTACTTTTACATTAAATTTATTAATCCAGCTGCCACCACTTGATTAAGTCAATGGTATATTATGAAACTCCCTGTGATTTCCAATATTTTCCTGCCACATAGCACTCTCATCAGTTTGGTAGCTATGCAGCAGCATATTGGGACCACACTCCACAGAGGAATTAAAAAAATCCATAGGTGGAGAGAATGTGTACTTTAAATAAGATGTGTAAGAAAATCTGATACAACTTGCTGTCTCTTACCTACCTTAAGTCACCCAAAAAAATTACTACAAATTGATTTATTGTCTCCAAATTAACCCATTATCCAACCTCATTTGTTAAATAATCTTATATCATTTTCTTAAATTATAAATTCTCTATCATATATCATTGCTTTAAATTTTTGTCTGTTGTATCTAATCCTTAGATCCTAAGATGATGAGAATTTTCATTTCTGTACTAAAGTATAACCTTGCACTTTCAAGTCATAAAAAAATTTTTAGATTGTTATCACATACATGACATTATGAAAAAAGTTTTTAATAAAATATTTCTAGGTATTCTATATGTGTGTGATAAACACAATTTAAGCCCCAAATTAAGAAAAAGATAATACTTTTATTTGTATTGGGTCAAAAAGATTTAGTAACTTTGAAACATTTAATACATCAGAAATTATAGTCTAGAGTACAGCTAACCTTGCAGAATAAACAGCTAGGAAAAAGATTAAGGGATTAAAGAGTTAAAAGGAAACAGACAAAAGGCATCCCTACAGATTAAGGGACTGAAATGACAATAGGGAAGCAATGAGATGTAGTGATAAAGGAAATGTAAACAGTATAGCAGTTGAGCCAAGTGATAGAACTGTCAGATTATATCAGAGAGAAGATGAAGAAATGGATGTTCCATCAGCGATTTATAACTGTTCACCCATAATTCATAACACACAAAAATGGAAAGAGGCTATAAGATAAAACCTCTCATACACAAAAGCTGAAATGCACATGATATTTTACAGAATGATTACAAGAGTGTATGTGAGTGAGAGATCAATCCAGTATTTTGTGCTAATATGATTATCTGAATTCACTGAGTATAGCCATCCCTGATTATCAGAGCAACCAGTTTAAGTAGGTTAATTTACAAATGGTGTAGTTATAAACAACAAAGTTTATAGAACATATGTAGAAAAAAATGTAGAACAAAATGTGATTATCTTCTATTATACAGATAAAATAGTTGGTTCAATATGTTTCACCTGTTAAAGTGATCCTTGGCATATGGCACACATGAGTAATATTCTAGTCTAACCTAACTTTAGTCTTTAAAATTTGTCTTAATTTTTCTTTATCTTCCCACAGAAGTTTTGTTTAATCTAATTTAATGAAACAAAAAGTAACTTACAGTTGCTATTTTTCAAGATAGGGTCTTTAAGCATTTAAGTTAAATGGGTTCCTTAGGGTAGAGTCAATTCCAATCAGACTGATGTCCTACTGAAAAAAGGGGATTAGGACACAAACTCACATGGACTGAAGGATGACTGTGTGAGAATACAAAAAGGTGACCACCTGCAAGACAACCTGACCTTGAATTTCTAGCCTTTACACCTATAAGAAAATAAATCTCTATTAAACTGCCCAGCCTGTGGTACTTTGCTGTGGCAAGCCAGTTGCAATCACACCAGCCTTGCATTCTGAAGGCTCTCCCAGGCTCCTCTGGGTCTTTCCCCTTTATTTTTTGCAGGCATTTTCCCCAAAATCTCTTGTACATCTAACATTATTTTGGTATCTGTTTCCTTGTTGACCCAAACTAACACAGGCTCCTTGAAATGAGAAATCAATCAAAATATACCTCTTGTGGACTGGATTGCATCCTCCCAAAATTCATATGTTAAAGCTCTAACTCCCAATGTGGTGGTATTCAAAGACAGGACCTTTTCAGGATATGATAAAGGTTAAATGAGGTCATATGGGTGAGGCCCTAATCCAATATCACTAGAGCCCTACTATACAGCATATGAAAGATGGTAGCTGTCTACAAACCAGAAAGAGGCCTCCCAGAAACCAATTTTGTTGGCACCTTGATATGAAACTTATGATTTCCAAAACAGTGAGAAAATTAATTTTATGTTGTTTAAACTAATGTCAACCCAAGCACACTAATATAATCTCTTAACCTCTTTCATGTTTAAAATAATCCCACAAGGTTAAAAAGAAAAAAAAAAAAGAAGAAAATCCTCCACAAATTGCACCTAGTTGTCATGTAGTACACATATCCTTTCTGTGCTTTTGAAGAACACAGCCATCTTAACTTCTCCAGAGTTTCCAAATGCATAAAGCATGTTGCTCCCTATCATTTTTCCAACTTGAAAAGGAAATTCAGAGCATAAACACTAAGGCCCTAAATTATCAGGTTTAACTTCAAGCCTTGTCTCTCTAAAATTCAAATTAAGACATAAAATTGTGGTTGTGATCTTCATTTTATTTGAACAAGGAGGTAATCTTGTTTTCTTATAGAATTAGTTTCAAATGAGAAGGAAATTGAGGCAATTGTCAAATTTATGTTACCCCAAAGTATTCAAAATGACTTTTACAACCACTCAGCTGAAGTGAGCTGGAATTACAGCTTCTGTATCACATGCCAATTCTGCATGAAGCAACTCATTTATCAGACACACTTCTTGCATATAGATGCTTCCTGTGAGAGTTTTGTCATGTATTATAATGTGTGGGTATTTCTTTTGTTTTATATTTGCAGACTTTGCTAAATATATCACTTGTACTCTGTGTTACTTACGTTCAGGGGCCACTACAGTGCAAAGAAGAAAGAAGGGAAAGGAAGTTTCTACCATAAGCCTACCACAACCCAGCAATTGTGCTTGAGACAGAAAGTAATTGAAGACATAATCCTGTCCTGAATTGTGTAAAGTAGGGAAGATAAGACATTTATATTAAGAATTATATTAGAAGATAGCTATTAATAAGAGAATTCTAGGTCCATGAATAAAATGCCTATGAGAGTACACAGAAGTATTAGTCTTTCAGCTAAGAAATCAGGGAAGATTCCTAAAGGACAAAACATTTAATTCAGGCCTTGGAAGATGAATAAGACATAGACGTTTTGAGATGAAGATAAGGATAAGAAATAGAATGAGGAAACACACAGGGGCAGGGAGCTAGCTTTTATATTCCAGGCATGGCAACATTTCTGTTAGGCCAGATTCATCATGTTCTCTGTAAGGACAATTGGAACATTTGAAACAGGGCAATGTGTTAGCATCTCTGTCTTCTGGACAGAGAATCTCAGAAAAATTGAAGAGTAAGTGTGACAAACATGCCCAGGTTAGAACCACTAGAGTCTATATAAAACTGCTTCTGAATCACCCGGAGGGAATATTAAAGCCCAGATTTCTGGGACTCCCCCACCAAAAGTTTCTGATCAGCAGGTCTGGGGCATGACCCAGGAATCTGCATTTCCAATTAGCTCCCAAGTGAGGGCAATACTGCTCTCCTGGGAGCATGACTATGATGCACAAAACCGAGTGATAGAAAATAATCTTGGAATAATAAAATTGTGGAGGGTCATGAATGACAACTGGGTTATAGAAAGAAAGAGTCTCTGAAGACAAATGCCTAACTACATTGGAATGGTAGACAAATTCCTACCATTCCATTCAAAGTCAAAGAGAAGTAAAAAGCAGCTGTATTGCTTTAGAAATCTCTTATGACCTCCATGTGAAAGGGTCAGAGAAAGCCCCAAAGGATGTGACACTGGAGCAAAAATAGGTGAATGAGTGATCCCTGCGGAATCCAGATCAAAATACCAAAAGGCTGTGAGGCTTGAGAAGGTGAAGCATGTATTGAGAAAAACTATAAATGCCAGCATGGCTCAGGAAGTGCATATGAATGAATGGGCCATGAAAGAAGATGAGACCAGAAAATTGACAGGAGTGGGGCAGGACAGGGAGCAGATGTCATAGGGCCTTACTGTCCATGACAAGAGCTTCAGATGTCCTGTATCTGAATAGGACAATAATATGTCCATTATTGCAGATGTCCTTATTCCTAATAAGCCTAGAAGCCACTGAAATTTATAATCAGAGAGGGGTACGAAAAATGATGTAAGTATGAGAAAGCTAATGGAAAACTGATTGTAGGGTAAAAGGTTAGAAGCAGGGTGATGCTATAGGAGACTATTGCAGCTCAGCAGGCAAGAGATGGTGACAGCTGAGAGAAGAGCACCAGAGCAGTAGTGAGAGGTGGTCAGTTCAGAACTGAAATAGGAGGTAGAGCCAGTAGAATGTGTTAATAAATCAAGCAGGGGTGGGTGGGAGAAAAAAATAAAGGAGTCAAGAAAGACTCCAAGATGTTTGGTATGAACAACTGGTAGAATGGAGTCATATAATGAGCTGGAAAGATGGAGAAGGAGATTGTCTTGTTAAGGAAAACCAAGAGTGTGACAGTGAGCAGGCCTGTACATGACACCACAAGGACACACTGTAGAAAATTCTGGCATGCAGGAAAGAGGTATTGGCTGGGAATAAAAATTGGAGTTTGCATTATACACCTGTCATGGGAAGTGATTTCTAGAAAGGGAGAGTAGATAAGGAAGAGCTCTAAAGTCTTGGGATACTGTGGTGTTCAAAGTTTGAGAAGTTGAGGAGTATCCTGCAAAGAAGACTGAGAAGGAGGGCCCAGTGAAGCAGATATGAAACCAATGAGAGAAAATAGGTCCAGAAGTCAAGTGAAGAAAATCAACTGAGAAGGGCAGTATGATCAAAGATGTCACTTGCTGCTTCTAGTTGCCTGTTACGGGGACAAAGAAATATCTTGAGAACTTGGCATCAAAGAGATCTTTGATAAGAAGTGGTAGCAGGTTGGGTGGAATCAATGGGAGAAAGCCTAATAGAAGTGTTTTCAAAGAGACAATGGAGGGAAGAATTAGGACACGGTGAATACAAACAACTCATTATGAGGAGCTTTTTAATGAAATGAGAGGTGGTTTATTTTAAGTTTAGTTTTACTCTGGATGATATTACATCATTTTTCTTCCCTAGAAATGGTCCTGGGCTGTGGATAATGAAGGTGGCAACTAGAAGAATGATAACCTTGAGAAGGCTGAAGAGAGAGGTTTACTGGGCAAGTTTGAACCTTGTCAATATGCTGCTTTACAAAATAATATTTGTAAAATTCCTTTTCTTAGAAATTTTCTACATATCAAAAAAACTCAGAAAAAAACTCTAACAATATATTTTGTTATGTCCATTATTGCATATACTAAATGACCTCTCTGATCTCATAAATGGCAAATCCACATTTTCCCTATAAAACATTTTTACTTTGGCATGTATTATAGTCATACTGTCCAAAGCAAACATGATCTGTAGATTGTTTTGCTGCTACCCTGATGCACTAAGCAGCAATCTGGGCCTCTGACAGATTGTGCCTTTTTCCTATAAAAATTACTAGTCAATTTTTTTTTCTTTTTCATAGATTGTTCTGAGCACAATGGATAACAAAAGCCTTGGTTTATACCAGCAGTAATACTAAAATTTGATGGACTGGAGCTCTTAGCTGCAGCATTAATTCAGTGAACAAAAATATTTGTCTTTTTCAGTTTTAATTTAATCGAAACTTGAGAGTGTGTGGAGTAGAAATTATAGATTTCATGTTGTGCTATTGTTATTGGGCATTCACCTGAGTCAGAAGAGAGCAGTTCTAAGAGGTAGCATCAGACAAAGCAAAAAATTAACACAGAGAAGTGAAACTGTACAATCATGAGACAGTATTTCATCGAACATACCTGAAGCCACAATTTGCCTTCCTCTTCCCTAAAATACAAAAACTACTAGCTTAAAAGAAAAAAATGTGTTTTTTTAACCCAATGTTTCTCTCCCTTACATTTTCTTATATTCATGTAAGAAAAGTGATAAAAATATAAGGAATGACATCTAAAAGTTTAGTTTATAATTTTATGCTCTTGCCACCATGTTTGCATTCCTTTGGATAGCCAGAAAAAGCCTTACATCATTATTGGGGGATGAAAGAAATAGCAGCACCCTCACTGACAACCTGGAGATTCACAACACCTAAAGAGCTCATCTATGATTGAACAAATTTGGGTAAAAACATATCCCCTCTCTCTTATACTCTAACTCCAAACGTCTCCACACAGTGCTCAGAGTATCTGCAGGATGATGACCATCTCCCCAACCCAAATCATATCCAACTACTGGCAGTTTTGAAATATTAGACTCTTGCAGAAATTCAGGCCTTTGACAAAGTGTACCTTTCACTTAGTTTCCTGACTTAGAAGAGATAAGAGATGTCATTTTATTTGTCTCCTTCACCTCCTACTCCACTCCAACCCCACTGCCCTGGATGCCCATTTACCTTCTCCTACAAATATTAAATACCAATGGCCATTTTTTGCCAGGCTTCTTCCAAATTGCAGATACCAGGCTCTATTTTGTGTGATACCCCCAATACTTAGCCTGTTGTTGGGCATATTTCAAAGAGTGAGCCCTTAATTTTGAATGAACAAATGAATGAAATGTATTCAATGTCGATATGCTATATCACTACTCACAAGATGATATTACAATTTATTCATAAAAACTAAGAGAAGTATTGGGTTGGCCAAAAAGTTCATTTAGTTCTTTCTATAAGAGATGGCTATTGTGTAGTGCTTGTCTTTCACTTCATTCAAAACAATTTTGTTAGATTGTATCATAACAGATGTCATATCAGCATGCATTTAAATAAACATCAAAATTGGTGAATTTTTGTGTAGCCATTTTAATAAAGATGAAAGAAAATATGCAACATTGTGGGCATATTATGCTTTACTAATTCAAGAAAGTTAAAAATGCAACTGAAATGTAAAAACAAAAACTATTTGTGCAGTATATAGAGTAGGTGCTATGACTAATTGAACATGTCAAAAGTGGTTTATAAAGCTTCATGCTACAGATTTCTTGTTGGATGATGCTCCATGGTCAATTAGACCATGTGAAGTTGATTGTGATCAAATCAAGACATTAATTGAGAACAACTTATGCTATATCACACAGGAAATAGCTGACATACTCAAAATATCCAAATTAATAAAGTTGTTGGTAAAAATGAAAAATGTGTCCTTTTTTAAAAACATTTTATTTATTATTTTTAGAGGGGAAGGGAGAGAGGCAGAGAGGGAGAGAGACATCAATGTATGGTTGCTTTTAACCTGCCTCCAGCTACGGACCTGCCTAGAGACCTGGCTTGCAACCTGGTTATGTGCCCTGGCTGGGAATCGAACCAGTGACCTTTGGGTTTTCAGGCCGGCACCTATCCACTGAGCCACCAGCCAGGGCTGTGTCTCTTATTTTACAGAAAAAAAACTAAATGGAGTTTTTGGCCAACACTATAGATTGACATGCAGAAGATGAGCTAAAGTAAATAAACACCGGTTTCAACAAGTTTTTAAAATATCCTGACTTTTCATGTACAATATCATCATAAAAAATAATTGACCTTTCTGCCAATTATTAATTCCAAACACTGGTACTGATGTTCAGGGTAGCCTGAATTTAAGAGTACACCGTTAATGAGTGTTTATAATTGCCCAATTCTTACCTACTGATTTGGATAGACCAAATTCTACTCAGTCTTCTCTCTTCCTTGCAGGTCCCTGGACTCTGGCTCATTTTCACGTTTAATCTCTACAGTGCTGGAAATCTTCCCTGAATAGCTCATTCCAAAAATAACCCAGCCACAGTCAAAAAAATGTCCCAATACCCACCCAATCATGCTGACTGTTCACACCACCTTCTGGCCCTGCTCCATAGGAGTTCCTGCCAGCTCCCATTACCTCTTCGTATAAAAGAAAAAACTTTTTCTCTTTGATTTTGAGGTGTCTCAGTGGTCCTGAGGTCAGAGTACTCTCCCTATTGTCATGTCTTTTTTTAATTGTCTTGTTACTTCAATCCAGATTTGTTTTTTATTTTACAAGAGGCTCTGAAGCTAGATTGCCTGAGTTTTAATTCTAGTCTGCCATAACTGCCTGTGTAAATTGTGGGCAATTTGCTTAATAAACTTGTGGATAAAAAAGCCCACATACTAAACCTTACGAGCTCAGGCAAGACCTGCAGGGCAGCCTTACCCACCAGGAGACAAAGTAACCACACAAAATGGTCTGAAATGGAAACTTCATAACTAAAAGCAGGTCATGGTGGGTAGTCAAGTGCTAAATCAATATTTTCCCTGACAGAGATCAATCTTTACCTTAACTGAGCCTATCTATTGTCTTTTCTGCATCTAGGATAGCATACCTTTGTAATCTTAGAGTATTCCTCTTTTTCAAGACCCCTCAAGGCATAATCTCCCAACAGAATACTGAGATAACAGAACCCCCTCATTGTTATCTTGTTTTTGCTCACATCATCACTATGTGCTATAAGTGTTCATTGTTAACTATCTTATACCCATCAATGTAGAAGAAGCATGTGCCTCTCCATTTTACTTTTTATCCAGTTTCAGAGATTGCCTCTCTTCGCTTTCTCCCTCTTCTCTAATCTGCCAGCAATGAATTCCATGTAACCTTCCTTATTTTTCCTTTGATTCTAATGTATAAAAATAAGATGCAAAACTGCTATTCTCCAGAACATTTTTCAGTTCATTGAGATTTTGCTCCCTGGCAATTCTTGTAATTTGGTTCAAATAAACTCACAAAAATTCTTATAGGTCTGGTCTGTTCTGAGATCATTATTATAGAGCTATAGTAAGAATGACAAAGGTTAGTACATTTAAAGGACCTGCAACAGTGCCTGAACAATAGCAAATAATAAATATAACTCTTATTAGTACCCACTGAAAGTCTGTGATGGTTAATTGTATGTGTTGGCATGACTAGGCTCTGATATACAACTGTCTTTTTTAAACACCAGTGTAAATGTTGCTGTGAAGGTATTTTCTTAGCTGTATTCGCTTTTCAATCAGTTGGCTTTTTTCCAAGCAAATTACTTTCCACAATGCGTTTAGGCCTATTCCTAGTTGAAGACCTTAAGAACAAAGACTGAGATTTTCAGAAGAGGGAAATCTGCCCCAAGACTACAATATGGAACTCCTTCAGTTGCCTGCCTGCCTTCAGATTTTTGACTCAGGGCTCCAACATTAATTCTTCCCTGAATCTCTAGTCTGCCCCCACTGATTTCAGACTTGCCACCAACAAAACAGTGTGAGCCAACTTCCTTTTTTCTCTCTCTCTCCTCAAACACACATACAGCTGTGTGTGTGTGTGTGTGTGTGTGTGTGTGTGTTTACCCTATGGGTTCTATTTCTCTAAAGAACCTGAACCAATGCACAGTCTCTGAGTGTTAGGAACAGAGGTAGAAAAAATTTTAAAGTTCATAGAGGCAGAAGGAGAAAAACTTTCATCTGTGCCTTTGCTCCACTTTTTCTTTTTGCCTGAATACCTTCTCCTCTTTCTGCATATTTATTTCCAGTGCATGGAAGATACAAATACTTAATAAATGTTTGCTAAATAAATAAATGTTAAACAAGTGATGATTCTTTTCTTGGATAGCAAGAAAAGGATAGTAGAATACCTTCTACATTCTAGTAGAAGGTAACATGTAAACAAGTGATTATATGACCTGAAGGAATTAGCACCGACAACACAGTGAAGGAAGGAATTCATTTTGCATAAGATGTCAGAGAATCTGACTGGGTGAGGAGAGGTTCATTTGGAAGAGAAAGGCAGGAGAATCTTCTAAGCAGAGGAAAAGTTTAAGTAAAGACTTTGATGACATAGAGTAAGAAAGTGTGGATCTCATTTTTAAATTGCAGACCATAGATGGGCCAGAGTCCAAATACACTTCTATCAATTCATTCTCTCTCCCACGTACCACCAAAGATCAATGGAACATAGCTGGCCAGAGGTGGAAGTGAGCTGCAACCACGGAGTTAATGAGGAAAATGATCATTCCCCCCCAGAGGAGAAATCACCATAGAGGAAAAGTGGCTTAGGAATAAGTAAAGGAGAAGCAGATTCTCCTGAAACCACTTCAGAAAACATTCTAGAAGGGAGGTCTCAAACTCAATGTTGGACTAGATGCATTCCCAATGTCTTCAGAGCATGATTCCATCCTCCAGTTCATTAAAGCCATTGTTCAAAGAATACATGTCTTTTCTCAGGAATCCTAGATATTATGACTGCAGAGCTGCACAAGAGGTGAAGGAGGGAATTGCTGGAAGGGGTTGTAGGGAAGGGAGCTATGGTGGGGCAAAAGGGGGGCTAGGGGGAAGCGGGTTAGGACAAAATGAAAGGAGTAGCAAGCAAGGACTTATGCCCCTTGTACTCAGTAAACCTGCTGAATGTTAAAATCAGACAGGACTTCACTTGAGAGAGCCCTATGGAGATGGGGTCCCGGCCCAGTGCCCCACTGCCCCACCACATGCCAACAGTCGGGACTGGAGCGTCATTTGCACCCTGGATTAGTGGCAATGGAGGGATCAGATGTGTGGATGTCCTCAGAAACATTTACATACCAGACCAAAATCCAAGTGTCAAAAAACTCCCAACAAGGATGGGACAACCTGATGAAGGAAAGGATATTTGGTTACCTGTGATTTATTTTTGTTCCCATTGCTCACAGCCCGACCTCTACTAATTCCAACCTTGTTCTCTGAATGCCGTTCTCTAATTGCAGTTAGGTTAGAGCAACTGGGTCTAACATTTCAGAGTCACGGGATGTTACAGATGAGAGAAGAGTTAAAGTTCTCCTCATTTTACACAAAGGAACATCTGACCAGCTCAGTCACCCTAAGATTTAGAATGGCATGAAAACTGAGGCAAAAGAATACAGCAGTTAACACCCTGAACTCTAAATTCTGACAGATGTGGGGTTGAAGCCTTGTTAACACTTTGATCTTATTTGACTTCCTTAAACACTAGTATCCTAATTTGTCAAATTGGGGCAGTATTTGTATGTACATGTATTAGCTGTAGCAAAGTTCCATGAACTGGGAGACTTAAAACAACAAAAATTAACCCTGGCTGGTAGCACAGTGGATAAAGCACTGGCCTGTGAACCCAAAGGTCGCAGGTTCAATTCCCCAGCCAGGGCACATAACAAGGTTGCAAACCAGGTCTCCAGTCAGGTCTGTGGCTGGAGGCAGGTGAAAAGCAACCATACATTGATGTCTCTCTCCCTCTCTGCCTCTCTCCCTTCCCCTCTTTCTAAAAAATAATGAAATAAAATATTTAAAAAAAAATTGATTCTTTCACTATTTCCAAATAAAATCATATCCATAGGTTCCAGTGGCCAGTCATTTGGAAGGGAGCACTATTTAATTCAGTAAGTACCTCATAGGATTATTTTGGAGATTAAATTTTAAAATGTATATAAAATGTTTAGAGAGATGACTGGTACATATTATGATATGTATATATTATGTGCATACATATATGTGCATATAGTATATGTGTATACAGTAGTCCTGCACAGGAGATACATTCCAAAGCCTCCATTAGAGTAGATACCTGAAACCATGGACAATACTAAACTCTATGTATACTACATTTTTTCTATAATAAAGTTTAATTCATAAATTAGATACAGTAAGAGGTCAACAACAACTAGAAATAAAAGAGAATAATTATAACAGTGTACTGTAATAAAAGTTATGTAAGTGGGGTCACTTGCTGAATGATGTCTTCCTATAGAGGTTCAATGTTTTCTAGTGCAACATGTAGTCTGTTCATGTCTCCACCAACTGATTTAATAATAATATTTACCATCTTAACTAAGCACTTGTCACACTCTGTGGCTATAACTTTTGAAGTTTGAGGTGTGACAGCAAAACTAACACAAATTTCTTCTCATTCTTCACAGTTTCATAGAAGATTCGTCCTTACCACAGACCCTAGCAACCTCAGAATACAATTATTTTTTTCTTTCTGAAGTCCAGAAGCTTCACTTTTTCAATTATAGGAAGCACTTCAAGGTTTTTCTTTGGCATATCCAAATTGCCAGCATCAGTATTCTTGGTTTGGGGCTATTATTAAGTAAAATAACGGATACCTGAACGCAAGACTATGACACTGTGACAGTTGATCTGACTAAGTGAGACAGCTACTAAGTAAGGGCAGCAAGCATGTAGTGTGGAGATGCTTGACAAAGGGACGATCCACATCATGGGGGTATGAAACAGGAGTGTACAAGTTTTGCTCATGCTATTCAGAATGGCATGGAATTTAAGGCTTATGTTTATTTATGAAATTTTCCATTTAATATTTTCAGACCATGATTGACCACAGTAGCGGTACCATAGAAAGTAAAACTGTGCATAATGGGTGGTGGGCACATTTATATATATATATGTCATTCATATATACAGGACACATTGTCGTAGCATAAAAGAACAATTTTTAAAAGCTGTAAAATTTCAATATCAGTAATATTTTTCCTTTTCAATACATTTTCTTTTTTATTACTGATTATGCTGTTACATTGGTCTCAATTTCTGTTCCCTTTGCTCTCCCCCACCCAGCATCCCCCTCCCCCCAACAATCCCACCCCCCTTAGTTCATGTCCATAGATCAGGCATGCAAATTATTTGGCTTTACCTTTTCCTGTACTATTTTTAACACCTCCCTGTCTACCCTGCACCCACCAGCTATGCTTATTAATCTCTGTGCCTTTCCCCACTTCATCCCCATCCCTCTCCCAGCTGACACCCCTCCAAATGTTTCTTATAACTTTGATTTTGTTCCCTCTAGTTGTCTCCTTGGTTTTTTTGTTTTGTTTTGTTTTTATTTTTTAGATTTTGTTATTGATAGTTGTGAGTTTATTGTCTTTTTAATGTTCATAGCTTTTACCTTCTTTTTCTTAAATAAGTCCCTTTAATGTTTTATATAATAATGACTTAGTTATGATGAACTCCTTTAGCTTTACCTTGTAGGAAGCACTTTACCCGCCCTTTCATTGTGAATGATAGCTTTGCTGGATAAAGTAATCTTGGTTGTAGGTCTTTGCTTTTCTTCCCTTTGAATACTTCTTGCCAGGCCTTCTTCCTACAAAGTTTCTTTGAGAAATCAGCTAACAGTCTTATATGAACTCCTTTGTAGGTAACTCTCTTCCTTTATCTTGTTGTTTTGAAGATTCTCTCTTTACCTTTAACTTTGGCATTTTAATTATGATGTGTCTTGGTGCGGTTTTCCTTGGGTCTAGATTGTTTGGGACACTCTGTGCTTTCTAGACTTGTATTGTCTAATTCCTTTGCCAAATTAGGGAAGTTTTCCTTCATTATTTTTTTACATAAGTTTTTAATTTCTTGTTCTTCCTCTTCTCCTTCTGGTGCCCCTATGCTTCAGATGTTGGCAGATTTAAAGTTGTCCCAGAAATTCCTATACCTCTCCTCATTTTTTTAATCCTTGTCTCTACTTTCTGTACTGGTTGATTGTTTATTTCTTCTTTATGTTACAAATCATTTATTTAAACCCCTGTTTCCTTCCTTTCATCCTTGGTTTGGCATAGATTTTTCTTCATTTCATGTAGCCTAATCTTCACTTCTTCCTTTCTGCATTTTTTGTACTTAGCGTATCTCTCAAGTATGTGAACATCTTAATCACCAGCATTTTGTACTCTGTGTCTATTAGGTTGTCTATCTCCTTGGCTGTTAGGTTATCTATCTCTTCATCCCTCAGTTTTCCAACTGGCACCTTAATCTGTTGTTGTTTTTGGGTCATACTTCTCTGCCTCCTGAGCTTGACAGCTTTCTGTCTTTTTTGTGTTTGCCTAGGTGTCTTAGTTAGTTCTGTCACACCTGTTACGTTGAAAGGGGTGGAGCCTTAGGAATTCATCAGTGCAGGGTGACCCATTTCACCACATTGTGGTGCTGTATGTGGGGGAGGGGTCTGAGAGGAAATAATGCTTCTTGCCTGTTGAGATCAGCAGTTTCTTCCTCCACCCTAACTCCCAATGGTTTTCATAATCAGAAGCAATATGGCTCTATTTTTCCTGGCACTAAAACTGTGGGCTGTGTGGTGTGGCCCTGGGATTGCTTCCCAGGTTTAAAAGTATGACTGCACTTTTCAACGTGGCCTCAGTCCCAAGCAATCATCACAGCTACTGGCTCTAATTTACCCAGCACTGGAACCATGGGCTGTGAAACCATGGCCTGACCCTGGTTTTGCTTCCCAGGTTTAAATATTTGCTCTTATAACTGTAGCCTCAGCTCCAATGCTGCAGCTGTCCTCCCCAGCTCCGCCCATCTTATCTGCCTGGCTATTTCTTTACTTCTTAGTTTGTCGTACTTTTATGTAGATCAATTTTCTGAAATTTCTGTGTTGTTTTTATTTAGTTTTGAGGTAGGTGTCAACTATAAATTTCTTCTAGTTGTGAGGGAGATGCAGTGTGTCTACCTACACCTCCATCTTGGCTGGAAGTCCCCTAAATCCATTTTCAAAGGTACTATCCAATTTCTGTTTCTCATTATCTCATGTTTATATTGCCCTGAGCTCACATGTCTATCTTCAGTCTTTTACTCCTCTATTTCATTACGATATATAATTGCCCCAAACATCCTAAAAGCTATCCTTGTATTTCTATATATTCAAAAAAAAAAAAAAAAAAACCCTCACTATGATTATCTTTGAAACATATGCCAGTCACAGTTATTAATTATCCACTCCTTACTGCTTTATTAGGATATTTTCATTCCATTTCAAATAATAATAGTAGCTAACATTTATCACGCATGTAGTAATACAGGACAGATGTCATTTTAAATTCTTTGCATGCATTATCTCATCCTCGTAGCCACTTATGAGAGAAGTTTGCCTCTGCCTTTTAACATTATTTGCAGGATAAAAAGATAAGAAGGTAAAGCAAAAAAAAAAAAAAAGGGGGGCCCTTGCCAGGGGCATAGTTCATAAATATTAATTTAGGGATGGAACCCCAATTGAGAATTAGAACCCTTGATGTTAACTCATAGTAATGCTTCTATTGCGATACTCTCCTATCAGAAACCTGCTTTTCTCTGCCTCTATTCTTACACTCAAGCTGTTATTCACAGCCAAAAAGTCCCTTTCTCTTCTACCAAACTCAAACATTTTCTCACAGAGCAGAGTTTCTGATTCATCTCATCCTCACTTCACCCAATGAATGCCCACTGCAACTCCTTTTAACTGGATTAATTTCTAGTGTGTTTTTTATTAAACAAAACAAAAAATACAACAGTGTGTCTATCCATGAGATTATAAATGCTTTTGAAGCACATTTTTTTCTCAATTTTTTTTTTAGTTATTCTTACAGACCCTGGTAAAGTTGTGATTATATAGCAGGCAGTTAAAGTAATTAATGGTTCCCAGGAATATAGATTTGGTATTGGTGACCTATTAAGCCACTCATTAAATTCACACAGAACCTCAGAATTTAAATGCAGTTAATTTCCAATTTTTTATGATTTTATAACTGGCTTTGAAATGAGAACATTTAATTACCTAGCAGCTGTTACCTATTAATTGAAAGCATAATGGTCCAGTGAGCCTAGCTCTGTGAAATTCAAAGCTGTCTGAGGTTGCTGGATTTAGCCTGTACATGAACTACACACATCTAGCTATCCAGATGGATCTCTGATGTCAATGTTACTTGTGCTTAAGAGCTCACTCTTTTCTCTAAAAATCTAAAAGTAGTCCTTTTTGAGCCCTGGCTGGTGGCACAGTGGATAAGACGCCGGGATGAGGAACCAAAGGTAGCTGGTTCGATTCCCCAGCCAGGGCATATAACCAGGTTGCAAGCCAGGTCTCCAGCCAGGTCTGTAGCTGGAGGCAGGTGAAAGGCAACCATACATCGCTATCTCTCTTCCTCTCTCTCTTCTCCTCTCTATGAAAAAAATTAATAAAATCTTTAAAAAGACACACAAATTCTTTACATACATACATACATACATAAATAAATAAATAAATAAATAAATAAATAAATAAATAAAAGTAGTCCTTCTGTTTCTGGGTCTGCCCCCATTAAACATCTTATCTGAATTACATTTCTCACACCCTCCTCTCTTCTGTCAAATTATAGGACTGGACTAATTCACAACTTAGCTTCAAGAATTTCTGTTTCTATATTATTGAGAAGTTAAGATAGGGTTGGTTCTGATAAGCCTGTCATTTCCCTCATTCCGCTCAAGTTTGGTACTGCTCTAGAACATGGAAGGTGCAGAAAACAATGTCCACTGCATTATCAGCATATTCTTAGAAGGCTCTAGATAACATACAAACAGCTGACACTTTCTGTAAATTATTCTAAGGAGGTATAATTATCAACACTTTACAAATGTGCACTTATTGCAACATGACATCAAAATTTCTAGGCTGAAGGGCCAAGAAAGTGATTAGCTGAAATAGCAAATAGAAGAGACAATTCTGATTCAGAAGGAGATTAAAGTAGATAATCAACTTTAAACATGATAAGTTAGAAATGTAAGACCATCACAAAAGTAAAGTTTAGAACTCAGGAGAAAGGTCTGAATACAATTTAGAAATCACTGGAGTGAGTGGAAGTGAATGCAAGGGGAGGAGCTGCGGCTTTCCAGAGGACAGGTATAAAGAGAGGAGACTTAGCGTGATAGCCTTAGACCAGAGACCTTAGTTAGACTTAGTTGGACCTTAGCCTTCCAAGGAGACTGGGACCAGGGGTCTGAGAGGTAGGAGAAAGAAACAGTCTCACATTGTTGTAATCTGATAGTTCCCTTTTTCCTAAGAAACTACTTAGAATTTTAGGTTAAAATGTAAATATAGTCATAACCAGTGTGGTTAATTTGTTTGGGTGTCATTCAGTAAAACTAAAGGTCACCAGGTCAATTCCCAATCAGGACACATACTGGTTCAGTGTCCTGCAGGGGCACATGCAAGAGATAACTACTCAATGTTTCTCTCTCACATTGATGTCGCTCTCTCTCATATTATTCTCCCTTCCTCTCTCTCTAAAAGTAAATAAATAGTATCTTTAGAAAGTGAAGATATACATGAAGTTTGATATCACAGATACCCAGTCCTGTCTATACTTAGTATAGAGGGTATGCCTGAAAGTGTTAAATAATAAAAGAATAATGAAGTCACACCACTGTAATTTATATTACTTTTAGTAAAAACTTATTTATATTTGGGAGTAGCAATCCTAGAAGAGGAAACTGCATTCCCATTTAAATTTTCTCTCTACAGATAGACAGACACTTCCTCTCTGTCTCATTAACTTTCCCACTCTCTCTTTCTCTCTCTCTCTCACCTCTTTTTATTTTGCATGTTGTAACTCAAAGGCAGTTGAATTAAAAGCCAAACAAAATTTGGAACAAAGTTTCCTATAAGATGAAAAGAATTGTTGAACACATTTTAGATTTATGCAGTATATTAAAATGACACATTGCACACTAAAATGTCACCATTTCCCAGAAATAATAAAGCATCAAAGATATTAAATGTACACTTACAAACATGAAACATTTATAAAAATAAACAAAAACCCTGAATTGCTTCTAAATGAGATGCATTCAGAAGAATGTTATCCTCTGAAACATTCATACTCAATAGGCCAAGGAGAGTACTTGAAACAATTATTTTTTAAAAACAAATACACAATTGGGAAAGTTTTAAACAATTACTTAAATGAAGGATTTGTTCTTGTGGCAATAGTATTTAACTGTATCAATTATATAAATCTGTACATTTGACTATTTCAGTAACTTAAAGATAAATGAAAATATGACTACCATAACTAGATGTAAATTTTTTCCTCCTTATAGTTTTAGGAGAAGCAAAACATATGCTAGAGAGGTTATAACACCTCTAAAGTGTTTACAATTTAAGTGGAATTTAGTTTTTTTTTAATTTGCAAAACATTAATACCTTCCCTCTGACACAGTAAGGTATATGAGCATTTATGTGGGAATTTCCAAGGATGATGAGAGATTCAAAAGAAACACAAGATATGACCATTATTTTATATTCTAAAAACAAACAAAAAATAGAAAAATTCATACACAAAAATACATGAAAGATAAAGAACTTAATAATTATTTTAAAACATCTGAAACTTGGATTGAGTATTCTTAAAAAATTTGTTAGTACAAGCCAGTCAATTTTAAGGGATAAACCAATTGACTCTGTTATCCTGAGCGTTTGAGGAGAACTGACCGTTTGAATATATCTATTCAGAAATGAGATAAATATAAATTTTGCAACACAATTTAATCTTCAAAGAAAACAGTTTTACTTTAAAAAGTTTTATTAACAATTGGAATGAACAATTTGCAAGGAAATCACTCACTTTTCAGGTATGTAATTCTAAAAAACATATACAACAATTTTATCAAGGTTTTTACTTTTAATTTTTATTAAAAACTTGGGACTTTTAATATGTTTATTGAAAAGCTTTTCTTCCTTTGAATATCTCAGTTTAGAAAAGTAACTCCTACTATTTAAAATAAATTCCAAAGGCCTGGCTGGCAGTACAGTGGATAAGGCACCAACCTGTGAACCCAAAGGTTGCTGGTTCAAATTCCTAGTCCAGGCACATAACCAGGTTGCAAGCCAAGTCTCCAGCCAGGTCCTTAGCTGGAGGCAGGTGAAAGGCAAACTATACAGCAATGGCTCTCTCCCTCTCTGCCTCTTTCCCTTCCCCTCTCTCTAAAAATAATAAATAAAGTCTTTTTAAAAAAGTGACTTAAAAATAAATAAATAAAATAAAATAAATTCCATCTTTCATCTCCCCACAGAGGATAAAAAACAACAACAACAAATAACATTAAAAAACATTCAGAAAACTCTTTTTCTTTACGTCATGTACCTTCTTTGTCATCATGGTGGATAATTGCATCCTGTATCATGTCAGCAAGGTTAAAATGAACTTTCTGATTCTTTCCATGTTTCAATTTTTTCAGGACTCCTTCCTGTTTCTGAAAAGCCTTCTCTCTTTCATAGTAGGCTTTGATTTGTTCACAGCGCATGCGTTTCACCAGCCGCTGCCTTTGGCCAAGGGGAAGGGTCTCCAGCAAGCACTGGTCAATTTCCATTTCATGGGATCTAAAAATATTACATAGCTGAAAGCAACCTGAAAGAAACATAATGGGAAGGCCATTAGACCCATTATTACAACAAATATAGTAGCATTATAGAACATATTTGATTTCTTACTACCCATCACAAAAGTCAGAAACTCATTCATTCCTCTGTGCTTGACATACTAATGCCAAGCCCCATTTACAGATTTGGAGAAAAACAAAGAGAGTTAATATCTTAAGATTTTATTATAGTAAAACAAGTAACAGAATTAGATATAGATATGTAGTTTTAACATCTAACAATCAACGTTTTCTTAATCTTTAAAGCTACACGAAAACCCTAAAAGTATTACCATTGTGTTAAAATCCTTCATCTAATTGAATAATGCTGACTATACTTTATATGATAAATTTTGACAGAAAGCCATTCTAAGTTCTTCCACACACATCCTAATAAAACTGGTTTTGCATATCCAGATGACTCTGCTAATATAATGTTAACAAAGTATATGTAAGCTATAAATTGTTTATATAAATATAGGTATGCTATCAATTATTTATGTGACATAGTGATCCTTTTTCACTAATTTATTGCTAGACACATTTCCTAGTGATTGGTAATATCCATTTTTAAGAGATCTAACAATGTTTATGTATGAAGATTGGAAAATTAAATGGAGATATTTCTCTTGGCAATTCAAAATCATGGGGAGAATTGTTGCTGTTGTCCTTTTTGTTTTATTCATATAATGATTAACAAACTGAAAATGAAAATATTTACTTTCTTTCACAATGCTATTCTTTGAAACTCCACTCAATGTAACACCATTACATGCTAGTACATGTAATTGAATTATACTAACTCATACTTTTATCATTGGTTAATAATTTTCTACTAGCAGAAAATTAATGTTAAAGCAGTGAAGATTCTAGAACCTGGCTTACAAATATCAATTATGATATTTGTAAGACTTATGTTGCAAGTCTTAAAGAAGTAAAAGTAACTTCACATACACAAAAATGCAGTTTATCATATGTCATATCTTGAAATATCATGCAGCAAGGGTACTGCTACTTCATCTTGGGAAAGGTGCCCTATTCCTTTGAAAGAATAGCAGTTGTGACAATGTTATTTCTATTTCTTTTTCTCCTGATGCTTTGCAAAATGTTATTCTCACAACCACCAGGCATGACATTCCTCATTGTTGCAAGTAAAGACTAAGTTAAGAGAGGCTGTGAGTTATCCAAGACCCGAAGAGATGATTTTATGACAGCCATAAATGTTCCATAAAGGCTCAAAAAAATAAGAGACAGTGATTCTCTACAGACAGGTATTTAATATATATGGGGGAAGGAAGAGAAGCAGTGTTGGAGGATTTTATTTTGGTTGCTAGTTAGCATTTTACATTTTAGAATCATATTTTCATAAACTTTTTAATAAGTATGTGTTAGGGTGATTTAGGATTACCAAATAATCACACATAAAATATGCTTTTCCAAAGACCTAAAGACAAAGAGGCAACAGTAGTTCTGAAATAATAACACATTTTTCTGTGTCTGTTTGATTAAAGCCATGATCATTATCACAAACAGACTGTGAAAGTTCATTAATACTGGACAGAAAATATCTCCTAATTTCAAATCTGTTTAGAAAATTGCACCAAGTTTGATTCATTGACTTGGATTCTCAAGACATGTTGACTTCCATGACTTTCCTAGATAGCCAACTGGTGCCCAGGGAATCTTTGGAACCACTGAAAAACCTAAAGAAGTAAAACCAATGGCATCATGTGCCAAGTAGCACACAGTCAAATGTGGAGGATAATCAAATAAATACAACATTCTTCTAGTTTTTACATCTTGAAGAGGTTCTTAAATAAAGTTTAAGGAGTGTACACTGACAGCTCATGACTCACTGAGCAATCCTCTCAGAATGCCTAAAAGGAGCACTGACAGTAGTTCACGAATTAAACCCCTTAATCAGAAGTTAAGGTTGTTAAATTTCAACTCCATATGTGTATAAAAGATTGAGCTTTATACAGTTGATATATTGTAGAACTGTACACTTAAAACCTATATAATTTTATTAACCAATGTCAACCCAACAAATTCAATTAAAAAAAAAAGAAAAAAGTGTTTTTAAATAGATGGTGTTGTTAAATAATTCCCCATGCTTTGATTTTAAATTATTTCCATATTCTGAAAATATATTGAGCATTGAAAATTTTTTGTCTAAATATGAGTGGATCAGCGATCTTTGTATATGTGCTGCTATCAATCAGTAAGATAACCACTAAATTAAACAAAATCATAGGAAATATTGTTTGTGAGCAGTCTCCTTAAGAGTTATTGAATTTTATCACTGGGAAACTAAGATGAAAATTACCTCACCTCCTTTTAGAGACTAGCATTAACTTGCTATCAAATCCAAATGAGGACAAAAATGGGGGTTAGATATCAATCTCATTTATAACTACATATACAAATAATCTACATGAATATTAGTTAAATGAACCCAGGAGTATGTAATTTGTTTGTGTAATAAAAAGAATGGCTTATTTTAACACATAACAACCCAAAACCTACGAGACACAGCAAAGGCAGTCCTGGGTGGGAAATTTACAGCAATACAGCTCTATCTAAAAAAAAAAAAAAAAATTCAAATAAATAACCTAACCCTACATCTACAAGAACTAAAGGAATAACAACAAAGCCTAGAATAAGTACAAGAAAATAATCAAGATCGGAGCAGAATTAAATAACATAGAGGCTGAAAGAACAACTCAAAGGATCAATAAAACTAGGAGCTAGTTTTTTTAAAAAGATAAACAAAATTGATGAGCCTTTAACCAGGCTCATCAAGAAAAAAAGATATAGAGCCCAAATAAATAAAATGAAAAATAAAAAAGGAGAAATTACAACCAATACCATAGAAATACAAAGGACTATAAGACATTACTACAAACAACAATATGACAAGAAATTTGACAACTTGAGTGAAATGGACAAATTTCTAGAAACATATAATCTTCCAAAACTGAATCAAGAAGAAGCAGAAAGCCTCTTCTGCTTAGCTGAATAGTCAGATAATAGCTAGAAAAACTGAAGAAGCAATCAAAAAATTCCCAACACACAAAACCCTGGACTGGATAGCTTCACAGGAGAATTTTACCAAACATTTTGGGAAGAGCTAACTCATATCCTCCTCAAATTATGCCAAAAAAATTCAAGAATAGGGAAGACTCCCCAATTCTTTTAATGAGACAAATATTATCCTAATTACAAAACAAGTAAAGACACAAAAAAGAAAGAAAACTGCAGGCCAATATTGCTAATGAACTTAGATGCTAAAAATCGTCAACAAAATATTGGCAAACTGGGGCCCAGAGTACAACAGAAAGATCATACACCATGATCAAATGGGATTCGTTCCAGGGATTCAAGGATAGTACATTATTTGCAAATCAATAAATGTAATATAACACATAAATAAAATGAAAGGCAAAAATCACATGATCACATCAATAGATGCTGGAAAATCATTTGAAAAGTACAAGACTGAAGTATGATAAAAAAAACTCAGCAAAGTGGGAGTGGAGGGAGCATACCTAAACATAACAAAGGCCATATATGAGACACCTACAACCAAAATCATACTCAACAGGGAAAAACTAAAAGTTTTCCCCCTAAGAGCATGCATAAGACAAATGTGCCACTCTTTCCATTTCTATTCAACATAGTTTTGGAAGTTGTAGCCACAATGACAAGGAAAAGAAATAAAAGGCATCCAAATTGGAAAGGAGAAATAAAGCTATCATTGTTTGCAGATGACATGATAGTGTACATGTAATAAATTGGCAAAATTTTAGTAAAATAAACAACATGCCTCAAAAGTGATATATTTTAATAAATTTATTCTTATATGTAAATACATAAACATAGTCATTATTTTTTAACTGTTCAAAAAAGTATTCATTTGCTGCAAGAATAGACTTGATTCAACTTAAGAATCTTGAGTATGCTTTCATTAACTTTTCTTTATCCATGGACATCATCATGTTTTCAATCTTACCTTTAACAGACACTTATTGGAATGAGGTTGTTTATTAACTTCTCTCTCACAAATGCTGCATACATAATATAGTCTAAAGGAATTGCATCTGGTGAACTAGGCTGCCAGATTTCCTTTGACCCAAATTCAGGAACATTGACACTCAGAAATTCGTGCACCTTTTTGGCATTATGTGCTGGTACACCATTTTGTTGGAAAATAAAATGACGTCCATTTGTGATTTGCTTCATCCATGGTACAACTACCTCTCTCAAAATGTCAAGGTAAACATCAGCAATCACCTTTAGGACTTGTGGGAAAAAAAAATGCAGGGTCATGATATCTCCATTGCTGACAACACCTAACATCATCACTAGCAGAAAATTTTGTTTTCATGACAATTGGAACTTCATTAAGATTCTCACAGAGCCACCTGTTGTGTCTTCTGTTGACTATTGGTCCTGCTGAGAATTCTTTACATTGGAGAAGAAAATCAGAGGGTTTTTTTCTTTGGGATTTTTCCATTTTGTTAGCAGCTTCCTTGCTTTTTTGAAGCACCTTTCTTTTGTCTGCCATGTCATAAACTGGCCTCTTTTAAGAACATATAATCTGTATCTGATATCTTCAGCAATAATCTTATGAACCATTGCATCCAACATCTGTAGTTCTCATGCTATGGAGCACATTGACTTTCCTGGGTCTTCATTGATGATCTCCTGGATTCTGTGTACAATATCTGGATTTGTGCAATCCTTGCATACCTTATGTGTCTTCCTTGTTGGTGTGGAGACATCAGGATCAGCATCATACACCTTCTTCACATTGTAAACTGTATACAAAGGAGATTACTGAAGTTCACAATTTCCTTAGCTGTTTGCCCTGCATGCAGTCCAGAAATTATGGTTGCTCTAACATCATATTCCTTCAACATGATGATTACTCTCAGAATTTAATACTTTATATCTGAAACAATGATGTTAAATCATAACCTTAGAAACATAGTTTTTCAAAATTAATAAGCATGTGAAATAAGGAGATGCAAAGTTATTGCCAATGTATTGCACACACCCTGTATCTCTTAGAGCAAGGGCAAATGGGACTACATCCTATCAAAAAGCTTCCACACAGCTAAAGAAAATATCAGCAAAATATAAAGGGAACCAACTGTGTGTGAAAACATATTTGTCAATGATACCTCAGACAAAGTTTTGATCTCCAAAATATATAAAGAATCTGCAACTCAACACCAGGAAGACAAACAATCCAGTTAAAAAATGGGCAAAAGACCTGAACAGACATTTCTCCAAGGAGGACATACAGAGAGCCCATAGGCATTTGCAAGAATGCTAAACATCACCAGCCATCAGAGAGATGCAAATTTAAACCACAATGTGATACCACCTCACCTTGACCAGAATGGCCATCAATAGCAAATCAACAAATAAGTGCAGGCAAGGATATGGAGAAAAAGGAACCCTAGTGCATTGTTGGTGGGAATGCAGACTTGTGTAGCCACTGTGGAAAATGGTATGGCATTTCCTCAAAAAAATAAAAATGGAACTGTCTTTTGATCCACTGATTTCACTGCCAGCATTATACCCAAAGAAACCTGAAACACAAATTAAAAAGAATCTATGCACTAGAGTGTTCATAGCACATAGCAGCATTATTTACAGTAGCCAAGTGCTGGAAAAAAAACTAATTACCCATCAGTAACTGAGTGGATCAAAAATCTTTTACACAGTGGAATATTATGCAGCAGAAAGAAAGAAGGAAGTCCTACCCTTCAAGAGAGTAGGAACTAGAGAGTATTATGCTAAGTGAAACAAGCCTGGCAGTCAAAGACATATATTATGTGATCTCACCTATAATTGGAACCTAATGGACAAAAACAAACAACAACCAAAACAGAACCAGTGACATTGAAATAAGAAACCACCTGACAGTGACCAGAGGTGGAGAGGAAGGTGGTAATGGGGGAAAGAAGGTAAAGGGTCTAATCAATGAACCAGTATAAATGACTCAAGGATGTGAACAACAGGGTGGGGGGACTGACAGTGGGAACAGTGAGTTAGGGGGGAAGTCGAGGCAGGGGAGAGAAATGGTGGAAAAATTGAGACAATTGTAATTGAACAACAATAGTATAAAATAAAATAAAATAAAAAGAATGGCTTATTTTAATACATGTTTGAATGTCTGCGAGTGCTTTAAACTCTGTTTCAAATTTAGAAAGGAAAGGCTTCTATCCTACCTAAGCATGATTTAGTCAACACAGGGGAGAAAACAGGAAGAGAAATAAAGGCCATAAAATGTAGGTAGGATGAGGACAATAACCAGTTAATATTCTAAATATAGATATCTAAATAGAAAAACAACACACTTTATGGCTATTAGAATTAATAATCCAAAATTTTTAATACACACATAGAAGAAAGCTATATTTCCAGACCTAACAATATATGTGAAGCCTCATTAACATATAGAAAAAAAATAAATATATCATTTTACACTCATTTGACTGAAAAAGCTAGTATGTGTTATAATACTGGAAAAACAGTTAAATTTAAGATGTATCTCTCCAACAACTATGAACTCTAGAAACCTTTTGAAATATATGGCAAATAACCAAATACAAAATAATCTAGCATACAGTGAAAACTATTAGAAATAACAAAAACCAACTTTATAAATCATTCATTCCCATATTTTTGAAGGAAATAGATATGCTTTGCCAATTATCTCTTCAACATTTTATATTTGTAACACTGGTAGAAAAATAGGCACTTACAGACTAAAGAACCTAGAATTAGTACCACACTAATACAGCCAACTCATTTGTGACAAGTGTAAAAGTCAATGAGGGCAGTCTTTTCAATAAGTGATGCTGGAGTAGTTGGACATCCATAAAAGAAACAAATGAACTTTAAACTAAACCTCACACCTTATACAAAAGTAGACCCAAAATGGATCATAGACTTAAATGTAAAGCATGAAACTGTAACACTTTTAGAAGAATGTAGGAAAAAATCTTTGAGACATTATTCTCTAGGCTTGATATCAAAACATGGTTCATAAAAGAAAAAATTAATAAGCTGAACTCTGTCAAAACTAGACATCTCTGTGTAAAAGGCCCCAATAAGGGGACAGTAAGAAAAGCTGGAGACTAGAGGTAAGTTCTTGGAAACCATGTGTCTAACAAAAGAATCACATGTGGAATATACAAAAATCTCAAAACTCAACAGTAAAAAGACATAGTCTAATTAGAAAAATGTGAAAAAGACATGAAGAGACAATTTCACTGACATATGGATGACAAATAAGTATAGTCAACATCACTAGCCATTGGAGAAATGCAAGTTAAAACAAGATGACATATCACTACATGTGTTAGAAGAGCTAAGATAAAAATAAAATATGTCCTGGCTAGGTGGCTAATTTGCTTAGAGTAACATCTAGTACACCACAATGTTGTGGGTTTGATTCCTGGTCAGGGCACATGCCAAAGTTGCAGGCTGCATCCTCAGTTGAAGATGTGGAGAAGCTGGATCTCTCTTTATTGCTAGTGGGAATGTAAAATAGCACAGCTGCTCAAGAAAACATTTTGCCAATTTCTTTAAATAACTACACTATGTATTAATCTTTTTAGGTGACATTATATGACTTATAAAACTGTAAAACTCATAGATGAAAGCACAGAAGTTTCATTACATGGACTTGGCAATAATTTCTTGGACAAGACACCAAAAGCACAAGCAACAGAAGCAAAAGTAAACAAACTGACTAACTTAAAAACGTGTGTGCATCAAAGAAAACAGTCAACCAAGTAAAAAGGCAACCTATGGAATGGGGGAAAACATTTGTAAAGTGTATATATATATATATATATATATATATATATATATATATATATATATGTGATAAGGGGTTAATAACCAAATATATAAAGGATTCTTACACCCTAACAATAAAAATTTCAAATAACCAAATTTAAAAATAGACAAAGTACCTGAATAGATGTTTCCCTAAAAATGATAATGCAAATGTACATTAAAATGATGCTCAAAATCACTAATCATCAGTGAAATGCTAACCAAACCATAATAAGCCACCACCTCACACCCATTAGAAAGGCTATTTCAGAAAGAAAAAAAACAGAAAATAAGAACAGATGAAAACCCTTTTGCATGGTTAGTGGAATTGTAAAATGGTGCAAACACTATATAAAACAATATAAAGATTCCTCAAAAAATAAAAAATAGAACTATCATAAAATTCAGCACTTCTGGATATACACCCAAAAGATCAGAAAACAGAATTTCAAAGAGATGTTTGCCTACCTGTGTTCATGGCAGCACAGTGCACAGTGGCCAAGAGGTGGAAGCAATTTAAGTGTCACCAATGGATGGCTTGTTAAACAAAAGGATATATATACCTACAATGGAATATTATTGTCTTATAAAAGAAAATCCTAAATGCTGTAACATAGATGAACACCGAAGGTATGATAAATGAATAAATAAAATCAGTAACAAAAAGACAAATGGTAAATGATTCTACGTATATGAGGGAGCTAAAGCAGTCAAATAAAAGTAATTTAGAATGGTGATTGCCAGAGGCTGGAGAGAGAAAGTGAGAGCTGTTTTTTAATGAGTATAGATACATCAGATTTTAAAGATAAAAAAGTTCTGGAGATCTGTGTCACAGTAATATGAAAATGCCTACCACTATGGACTTGCACATTTAATGAAAGACTCATGGACAGGGACAATGGTGAGGACTGACTATGGAAATGGGGGGTAGATGGGAACAGAACTGTGACAATGGTAATGAGCAACAATAAAACATTTAATAAAGATAAAAATACAATTTTAATGGATAAGCTACCAAATGTTATGTATTTCCCACATTAAAAAAAATGTGGAGGTAAAACAGACTAAGACAATGTGCTGCATTATAGGGGTTTTTTAAAAAATGGATGCATAGCTTAAGTATTTAACAAAAAATGTATTTGCAAACATATGGTTTATCCTACTTTATAAAAATGTTTGCTATGAACTCTTTAGAGGCCAGAGGTAACTAACTGTCCAAGAAGGAAATTTACATGCATACATGCAGGTATTAAAATACACACCCACCAACCCTCCTAGCAGTTTTATTCTTGGAATCCATTGTTATAATATGCTTTCAGAGATATATTTTACTGCATATACAAATGACAATGAAACAAAGGACAAGTGAGGATTTTCAAAGACTAATGCATCAATTTCAACATATTCCCACAGAACCTTAAAAAAAACTTCTTAAGCATTGAAGTCTTTAAATGCTAGATTTTAACATCCTTTTAATCAAGATACAGGTCCATATCCTTTACAGAGCAAAAAATAGTACAAAGTAATTATATTTAGAGAAAATACAAGTGTTATACCCTAAAATATCTGAGGATTTAAGTGTGTGATGCCTGCTTCAGATAATCCTGCTTTGATGTGCTTACCTGAAAAGCAGAAAAATAAATTTAAATTGTCATCAAAATAAAAAATATTTTTAATCTCACTGCTTTATTTATTTATTTATTTTACTTTATGAATCATGTGACCATTTCTTGAGTTTCCATCCAATTATTAAGTCATGCTTTTCTAATTAAAAAATGTGAAAAATATTTTATCTTTTTAATTAAAGTGGAAATAAAACAAACACACAAGACGTAAAAGTGCTGTGTACTCTCAAATATAATTATTTTATATATGTCAATCTATTTCTTTCTACATTTCATATTTTCCTTATAAAATTTACTTAATAACAAGTTGTTCAATTATGATAAATAGCTTTTCAGTGGATAAAGATTGTTATAATTCTTTTTAGGATTTATTTCATAGTAACAAGAAAACTGAAGATTGTGGCCCTGAGGTAATGTTCCTCATCAATAGCCAAATGATCTCAGATGTCTAATGCAATCTATGGTTAATAAAAGGTACCATGTCATGAATGCTGTCCTGTGTGATACATAGATGGTTCCAAAATCATACCCCTGTGCTAATGCCCAACACAATGATTTACCTTAGTACAATGAGGACTGAACAGCCAGGCTCCTTTCAAGTGGCAACCCAACTATATTCAGGATCTACAAAGCCTGGTGATGTAGAGTCCCACCTCTGGGTATCAGCTATTATCTTATAATTTACATACGCAGTGAGAACTTCTCTGGGGAAGTCCAGTCCCTTTAGGATTAGAACTGCCTCATGATAACTAGTCTCAGATGCTTTGGTGGAATGCCATCTTGCTGAAATCAAACCCTGTCTTTTCATGATTATCCCTGCCTTTCTAAATACTGTGCTCCCACTGCAGGTATTTTCCAAGTTTTAGAACCCCGATTACAGCCATATGCCTTTGAAGAGAGGGCACTATTAAGTAATTAAAATGGTCTCTGACAAGCTTGAATTTCTGGGTAGCTCAAGAAAGATGCTCTTGATTAGTTCATACTAAAAATATTTCTACCCCAAATATACATTTTGGGGTACTCAAACTTTAAATAATCTCCTGCTCTGAACCCATATCTACACATCAACAGTTCCAATTCTAGTTGAAAGGGACTCAGCTTGCTCTATTCCTTCCAGACAATTTTTTTGAATAGACAAATTCCCTGGTGTTCAGATTATTTGAGAATGGGTACCTGCCAACTTCAACACACTGGCTCCCTACTAAGGGAACAGAAGCACTGACTAATTTCATGAGCTCACTAATTGGTCAAGCAGCTTCCTGGATTACTTGAGTCTGAGTCAGGCAGCAACACTTTAAAACAACCATTGTATACAAGGTCTGTCCAGAAAGTATCAAGCCAGCATCAATATAATTAAAAGTTTGTGGGGCCGATACTTTCTGGACAGACCTTGTATTTCAAGTACAAAACCAATGAGCATGAGCTCCTCCTTAAATTTCTTTTTCTTTGTAATTCAAAAGTGTGTGTGTGTCGATGCAAATCTAATTTCATGACTATAAATTTTTTTTTTTATTTCATCATTTTCCTGGGTCCTGCAAATTTAATATATAAAGTGTTACTTTAATATATGTGTTGTTTGACATTAATTTGATATAAAATATATACAATCCTAAAATGGGTCAAGACCAAATTGAATGACACATTTAACACTTAATTTTGGCTTTATAAACTTTGATTATTTTCCCTTTTTCTCTATAAAGTTAAAAATTTATGAAAAAACAGATGATATAATTTTGATTACTTTTCTAGGTTAAAAAACATTCTAACCCTGGCTGGTGGCTCAACGGATAAGGCACCAGCCTGCAAACCCAAAGGTCGCTGGTTCAATTCCCAGCCAGGGCACATAACCAGGTTACAAGCCAGGTCTATAACCAGGTCTGTAGCTGGAGGCAGGTGAAAGGCAATCATACATTGATGTCTCTCTCCCTCTCTGCCTCTCTCCCTTCCCCTCCCTCTAAAAATAATAAATAAAACCTTTAAAAGGAATGCTTCAAAAAATTCTAGGATATAGCTTGTGTTTTGAAATTATCTCAATTGCTCTTTACATCAACTTTTAATACACAATTTCAGATGAAAGAAACTTTTCAAGGTGAAAAGTATCAAAAGAGTATAGTTCACAGAGAAACAGCGTCAACCTTTAAAGAGATGGAAGAAAAACATCATTAGATTTTCATGAAATTACAAAAGATCCCATATAGCCTAAGCAATCCTGAGAAAAAAGAAGAAAGCCACAGGTGTCACACTACCTGGTATCAATTTATATACTGTTAGTGAAAATTGTGCTCTTCCATGGGATCATGAGGAAAGCATTCCAAGCACCAATGTATGGGAAACTGTGGCGTGGCTTGGTTTACTCAGGTGGAAATATGCCCCTGGGTATCAATGTACCATCTCCCTCCATCTCACCATGGAAAAACTCCAAGCTTGTGTTTAGGAAGGCCAAAGCAAAAGTCTGTGTCCAGAGTTTCTGCTTTATATTAAAGCTCAGTTCCTCAGACTAGATACGATTTGTTGCAGGTCCCCATAGTTACTAGACCCACATGGTCACATGCTCCTGGGAGAGATAGGGTGAGAACAAATGAGGCAAGTGTGTTGCCAGGTTGTGGGGGTGGCAGAAGAGAGAGAGAGTGTGCACTTCTTTGTTCCCCTGGGATTATACTAGCTTGGGTTTGCAACAGACGAGATGCTTTTTCAAAATGACCAATCAACTTACTTTCCAAGCTTCTAAAGGCTTTTTGACAGTTTCATCCACTAGTTAGTCTGATAGGACTATTTGATAAAGTACCTCTCTCTGTTTTCCACTCCAACAGTCTGAAACCAGAACTAGGGGGAGGGAGGACTATTATCCCCTTGGGGGAGAAATGCTCTGATCCTCTGGAGTATGAAGCTGTAACTTCCTCTTGAAGCAAAGCAGCTGATGCTCCCTAGTTTATTAAACTCAATGTCTAATTCCAACTTTGTTATTAATAATTAACTAACTGACACCTAGAAAGATGGTGACAGAGTAGAGAGCAGTGCTGATGGCATTCTCAAGTGCCAGGGAAGCTGGAGGATGGGGTAGGTAGCACAAGACCTCTACAGGTTCCTGCAAATTGCAGTGGTAAACATCTGGACTAAGGGGTGCACAGTGCAGAGGCTGCAGAGACCTTCAGGAGAACAGGAGCAGCTCAAAAACAGTGTAATGAGAAAGGATAGAAGGAGGGTTTCTCAATCAGCCAACTGGAGGGAAAGGAGCAACACATACAACAAATCCAAAATACAACCAGACAGCATGAGTTAACGCCATACAGACCACCCCAAGAGCAACAAGTTGAGGAAGTCTAGGAGGCTGCAACACTGAACTCCACAAATCTAACACAGAAGGGTGCTCCACGAAGGCAGGGAATCAAAGCAGGTTAATCCTAGACAAAAAGAAGCAACAACAGATAATCAAATTGGGGGAAAAAAGAATCAGTCCATCACCAAAAGGAAAGGAAGAATCCCCAGAAAGATCACTAAATGAAACAGAGGCAAACAAACTATCAAACATGAAATTCAAAATAATGATGATAGAGAAGCTCAACCAGCTCAGCCAGCTCAAAGAAAACTATAAACAACTCCTGGTGAACTACAAAGAACTCCAAGAAAGCTACAAGGAACTACTGAGACTACACCAGCATTAAAAAGGACTTAGAAACTATCAGTAAGAGCCAGGAGGAAATGAAGAATACAACAGAAGGAATCAACAGTATGGTAGAAGAAGCAGAGGATTAGATGAGCAAGTTGGAGGACAATGTAGAAAAACATTCCAAGACAGCACAACAGAATGAAAAAAGGCTGAACAAGAATGAAGAGGTTTAAAGAGAGCTGCAGGACAACATGAAACACTGTATCATAGGAATATCAGAAGGAGAAGAGAAACAAAGAATTCAAAAAAGTAATGACAGAAAATTTCCCTAGCATGATGAGTGAAAACATTACTCAAGGTCAGGAAGCACAGAGGGGCACAATGAAGATCAACCCAAACAGACCAACTCTAAGAAACATTATAATTAAAATGGCAAATTTTAGAAACAAAGAGAGAATCCTAAAAGCATCAAGACAGAAACAGCAAATAACATATAAGGGGGCTCCAATAAGGCTATCAAATGATTATTCAACAGAAACAATCCAAGCCAGAAGGGAATGGCAAAAAATATTCCAAGAAATGGGAAACAAAGGCCTGCAAACAAGAATACTTCTACCAGCAAGACTCTCATTTGAAATGGAAGGAGAAATAAGAAGTTTTCCAGAAAGAAGAAGAAAAAGAATACATCTCTACCAAACCAGCATTGCAAGAAATGCTAAAGGGTCTGCTTTAAAAATAAATAAATAAATAGAGAGAGTCAAAGAAGAACATAGGTACACAGTGGGAAAATGGTAGTAAATAAGTATCAATCAATAATAACCTTAAATGTAAAAGGATTAAATGCATCAATCAAAAGACATAGGATAGCTGAATGGATAAGAAAACATGACCAACATATATGCTGTCTTCAAGAGACCTACCTCAGAACAAAGATCAGCACAAATTGAAAGTGAATGGATGGAAAAAAATATATATCAAGCAAATGGACATGAAAAAAAGGGTGGAGTAGCAATAGTCATTTCAGACAAAATAGATTTTACAATAAAGGCCATAAAAAGAGAAAAAGAAGGATATTTCAAATACTTAAGGGAACAATCCATCAAGAAAAATAACTCTGGTAAACATCTGTGCACCCATGTAGGAACTCCAAAATATATAAGGAAAATCTTGGAGGACTTCAAGAAGGATATAGACAGCAACACACTAATAGCAGGGGATTTTAATACCCTACTATCAACAATAGATACATCTTCCAAACAAAAAATCACTAATGTGTTGTGGCATTGACAGCTCTCTAGAGGAAATGGACCTAATTGATAATATACAGAACCTTTCACCCCAAAGAAGCAAAGTACACATTCTTCTCAAATGCACATGGATCATTCTCTAAGAATGACCACATAGTAGGTGACAAGACAAGCCTCCACAAATATAGGAAAACTGAAATTATACAAAGCATCTTCTCAGATCACAATGGGTTGAAATTAGAAACCAATCTCAAGGGAAAAAAACAAAAACACTCTAACTCATGGAGACTGAATAACATGCTTTGAAGTAATGAATGGGTTCAAAATGAGATCAAAGATGAAATCAAAAAGTTTCTGGAAACAAATGACAATGAAATACAACATTCCAAAACCTATGGGACACAGCAAAGGCAGTCCTCAGAGGGAAATTCATAGTAATACAGGCCTACCTAAAAAGGTCAGAAGAAGGTTATATAAACAACCTAACCATAAAGCTGCAAGAACAAGAGGAATAACAACAAACAAAGACCAGAGCAAGTACAAGGAAGGAAATCATCAAGATCAGAGCAGAATTAAATAATTTAGTGACTCAAACTACAATTCACAGAACCAAAAGTCCAGTAGCCAATTCTTGGAAAAAATAAACAAAATTGACAAGCCTTTATCCAGACTCATCAAGAAAAAGAGAGGACCTAAATAAACAGAATCAGAAATGACAGAGAAGAAATCACAACTGATAGTTCAGAAATAAGGGATTGTAAGAAATTACTACAAACAACTATATGACAAGAAATATGACAACCTGGGTGAAATAGACAATTATCTGGAAAGCTATAATCTACCAAAGTAAAATCAAGAAGAAGAGAAATACTGACTAGGCCTGTAACAACTAGTAAAAGTGAAGAAGTAATCAAAAATCTCCCAAAGGAGAAGAGCCCTGGACCACATGGCTACATGGGTGAATTTTAAAAAACATTTAGAGAAGAATGAACTCCTATCCTTCTCAACCTATTCCAAAAAATCCAACAAGAGGGAACACTCCCAAACTCTTTCTATGAAGCCAATTTATTCTAATCTCAAAACCAGGTCAAGACACAACTAAGGAAGAAAACTGCAGGCCAATATCGCTGATGAACATAGATGCTAAGATTCTCAACAAAATATTGGCCGACAGGATTCAGCAGTACATTACAAAGACCATACACCATGATCAAGTGGGTTTCATCCCAGGGATGCAAGGATGGTACAACATTCATAAATCAATAAATGTAATACACCACATCAACAAATTGAAAGATAAAAACCATATGATCATATCAATAGATGCTGAAAAAGCATTTGATAAAGTACAGCAACCATTTATGATCAAAACACTCAGCAAAATGGGAATACAGGGAGCATGCCCCAACATAATAAAGGTCAAATATGAGAAACCTGAAGCCAACATCATACTCATCTGGCAAAACTAAAAGCTTTCTCCCTAAGATCAGGAACAAGACAAGGCTGTCCACTTTCTCCACTTCTGTTTAACATCGTTTTGAAAGTTCTAGCCATAGTTATCAGAGAAGAAAAAGGAATCAAAGGTATCCAAATTGGAAAGGAGAAAGTCAAACTGTCATTATTTGCAGATGATATGATAGTGTACACACAAAACCCTATAGACTCCACCAAAAACTTATTTGACCTGATAAGCAAATTTAGCAAAATAGCTGGTTATAAAGTCAATATTCAGAAATCAAAAGCATTTTTGTACACAAATAATGAAACATCTGAGATAGGAGCTAGAAAACAAATCTCATTTACCATAGCAACAAGAAAAATAAAGTACTTAGGAATAAACTTAACCAAGGAGGTAAAAAACCTGTACTCAGAAAACTACAGAACATTGAAGAAAGAAATTAAGGAAGATGCAAATAAATGGAAGCATATACAATGTTCATGGATGGGAAGACTTAGCATCATTAAAATGTCCATACTACCCAGAGCAATCTATAGATTCAATGCAATCCCAATGGAAATATCAATGACATACTTCACAGAGATAGAAAAAAATACTTCAAAAATTTATATGGAGCTAAAAAGGCCCATAAATAGCAACAGCAATGTTGAGAAAGAAGAACAAGGTAGGAGGAATCATAATGCTGAACATCAAACTATACTACAAGGCTACTATCATCAAAACAGTCTGGTACTGGCATAAGAATAAACATATAGATCAATGGAATAGAATAGGAACTCAGAAATAAACCCAGGACTCTATGGTCAACTAATATTTGACAAAGGGGGAAGGAACATCAAATGGAGTAAAAACAGTCTCTTCAACAAATGATATTGGGAGAACTGCACAGAAACATGCAAAAAAATAAAACTAGACCACCAACTTACACCATACACCAGAATAAACTCAAGATGGATAAAGGATTTAAACATAAGTAGTGCCACCATAAAGGTCCTGGAGAAAAATATAGGCAGTAAAATTTTAGATATGCTACACAGAAATATTTTTTACTGATAGTTCAACAAGGGCAAAGGAAATTTAAAAAAACAAAGAAACAAATGGGTCTATATCAAATTGAAAAGTTTCTGTTCAGCTAAAGAAAACATAAGCAAAATTAAAAGAGAACCAACTGCATTGGAAAACATATTTGCCAATGATACCTCAGGCAAGGGTTTAATATCCAAAATACATAAAGAACTCATGCAACTCAACATCAGGGAGACAGACAGCCCAATTAAGAAATGGGCAAAGGAACTGAACAGGAAACTCACTAAGGGAGACATACAAAGGGCCCAAAGGCATATGAAAGAATGCTCAACATCACTAGCCATCAGGGAAATGCAAATTAAAACCACAATAAGATACCACCTCACACCTGTCAAAATGGCAATCATCAACAAATCAACAAACAACAACTGTTGGTGAGGATGTGGGGCAAAGAGAACCCTGGCGCACTGTTGATGGGAATGTAGGCTGGTACAGCCACTATGGAAAACAGTATGTAGTTTCCTTTAGAAACTAAAAATGGAACAGCCCTTTTTTTTGTTTAATGGAACTGCCTTTTTAAAAATTTTTATTTACTATTCTTAGAGAGAGGGTAAGAGAGAGAGGCAGAGAGGAAGAGGTACATAAATGTATGGTTGCCCCTCACCTGCCTCCAGACACGGACCTGGCTGAAGACCTGGCTTGCAACCTGATTATGTGCCCTGGCTGGGGAATCAAACCAGCAACCCTTGGGTTCACAGGCTGGTACCTTATCCACTATGCCACCAGCCAGGCCTGGGACTACCTTTTGATCCAGCAATTCCACTATTAGTACTATACCCGTAGAATCCTGAAACACCAATTCATAAGAACCTATGTATCTCTATGTTCATAGCAGCACTATTTAGAATAGCCAAATGCTGGTAATAGCCTAGGTGCCCATCATTGGATGACTGGATCAAAAAACTTTGGTACATTTACACAATGGAATACTACACAGCACAAAGAAAGAAGGAACTCCTACCCTTTGCAACAACATGGATGGAACTGGACAGTATTATGCTTAGCAAAATAAGCCAGTCAGTGAAAGACAAACACCATATGATCTCACCCATTACAGGACAATAATGAACAAAAAAACAACAACAACAAGCAAAACAGAACTAGAAACATGAATACAATGAATAGACCTTCAGTGGGCAGGGGGAAGTAGGAAGAGGGGAAGGGTGAGGAAGAGGCAAAGAAGGGGAGCAGTTTAGTCAAGAAACTGGTATGGAAGAACCATGGACATGGACAACAAGTGGGATTGACTTTGGTGGGGGTGGGTGGGTGGGGAAGGGGATTGAGGGGAGTAAAAAGGGGATGGATGTAATACAACAACAATTAAATTTAAAAATAATAATAATAATTAACTACCTACAGTAACTTTCTTCCCTGAAGACCTTGAACCTTACAATTATACAAGGGTTAATAGATGAAGGTCTCATCTGCTTCTTGCTGTCAATGGGCATAGACTTGACTATTCCCAGGCTTAGAGGGTCTTCCTATGTGCTAAGGGAACAAACAAGAAAACAGAAAGTGGAGTCTTCAATACTACAAAGCTATGATAATCAAAACAGCATTGTATTGGCAGAAAAACAGACACATAGACCAATGGAATGGAATTGAGAGCCAAAAATAAACCCAAATGTACATGGACAAATAATTTTTGACAATGAAACCAAAAACACATGATACATTTTTAAAATCCTTTTCAAAAATTAGTGCTGGGAAAATTGGAAACCCACAGGCAAAAGAATGAAACTAGATTACAATTTTCCCCCATATACAAAAATTCACCTATTCTTATCCCTCACTTGAGATGTCTCTACCATTGATTATGTGGGTTAACATGAATAAAGAAAAAAAAGTGCCTGAAACTATATCCACAACAACACTTAGGAACTTATAAATTTTCAGAAAACTGATTTTAAATAATGCCCTTGGTATTACTCTCAGTATAGTCTTGAACTAAAATTCCTAATAATTCCATTAAAAATTATTAACCAAATAGTCAGAAGAATTGTTATAGCACTGGGCTCCAGACTAGATTTTTAAACTAGCATGTTCTAGCATTTCTAGAATTCTCATGTATGTGAATTTCAAACTCAGATTTCTCTTTCTGTGATATAATGGAAACCTAATATTAAGATGTACTTTTAAATTTTCATTTATGTTTAAATAAATAAGAATAGAATTAAAACAAGATAAAAAGAGGAAATAAAGATGTTAAATGTGATGTACTTTACAGACTGTTGTCTATAAATAGAAACTTGAGTTTCATTAAAAATTCCTGTTTAAAAAAATAAATAAAAATCCCTAGGATTTAACTAATTTTGTAGCTTTGTATTCTAGCTTTTTTTTTTTGAACTTGTGGTTTACTTCCTATATGGTCCTACTTAATTTGCTACAATATATCTAAAATACTATCATTTAACATGTAATAATTATATAAGCTATTGGCATATTTTAGATTTTTTGTATTACCTCTTCAAAATCCAGTATGTGCAAAAATATGCATGTGTGTAAATGTATTTTTGCATGTGTTTGGCAATATTGCAATTCATGTTACTTAAAAGAGTAATTCTTTAAACAAATAAATTAGCATAGGCACTTTGAAATGAAAAGAAAACTTTGTATTAATATGATTTGAGAAGCTGACAGAAGGCAATAATTAAATGGTGAATTGTCTGGACGTGAAAGGGAAAAAAAGTACACATTGGTGGTTACAAAATAGACAGGGATGTTAAGGAGAATAAAGGAAATAGAGAAGCCAAAGAACTTATATGCATGACTCATGGATCATGCATATTAGTTCATACTAAAGGGGACATTGTCAGAGGAAATGGGGTACTGGATGGAGGAGGGCAAAGGGAGGACAACTGTAATAGCAAAATAAATAAAATATATATGTTTTTAAAATTTTTAAAGAATTCCTTTTTTATAAAGCCATTTGAATTGTAAATAGGCCATGGGCCTTCTGTTAAAAATCACCATCTCTACTAATTGTTAAGAGAAAAATCTTTTCACTGTGTTAATAAAACAGGAATAAATTTAATTTTTGCAGCTTATAGTTTACAATTAGACAGATGATGATAGATAGATAGCTGGATAGATTAATATAATAAATGTTCTGATCATTTGAAACCAATTATCTGGGAAAAAGTGAGTAGAGAAAGCATAGGAACCCTGGAGATGAGAAATAGGAGAAAGGTCAAACATGTGCACTGTGGAAGCATTCCTTATCTATCACTGCTGAATCACACAGACATAGAAACCAAAAGCCTGTTTTGTTAGCAGAGTTAGTTCAGGATTTGCTCTCAAGCAAGAGGTGAAAACACAAAAGTCAAGGCTGGACCCTGGTTAAGAGACCTGGTATATATAGGGCTCAGAGCAAGTATGGAGTCCAAAAATAATCCTCTGACTAAAATTGCCTAATTGTTATTTAAAAAAAAAAATAATAATAATCTATTGAGTGTTTCCCAATCCTGTGGCTTAATAAATAAAGCAAGTGGTTTGATTAAAATATTCTTATGACCCTGCTTGCTAGTCAAATTCTCCATAAGTCAAGAAGTTCAATGTTTCAAGATGAAAAAAGAAAACAAAACCTAGAAACAGCCAAAATACTCACAAACTAACATGAATAAACACAATGTCACGTTTCCACACAACAGGATGCTATTGAACAACAAAAGAGAACAAACCTGATGCATGCCTCAACATGAATGAATCTCAGATGGATTACACTAAAGGACAGAAGCCACTAAGCACACATTTATAATATTATACACCCAGCAATTGCATTCCTGAAATTTATTTCAGAAAAATGAAAGCATATGTCCACACAAAAATCATCAGAGAATTATACACAGCAAATATATTTCTATACACAAAGTAGAAACAAGATGTCTCCCAATAGGTGAATAAATAAACTAACTATGGTACATCCATACCATGGAATACTACTTGGTAATAAAATGGAAGAAATAATTTATATACACAATAACTTGGATAAGTCTCAAAAGCATTATGCTGTGTAAGAGAAGTCAGTCTCCAAAGATCATACCTATATAGTACCATTTATATGACATTCTGGAAAAAAGCAAAGTTACAGGAACAGAATGAGACCTGCGGTTGCCCAGGGCTGTTGGTTGGGGGAGAAGACTGTAAATAAGCTCAAGGAAACTTTGAAGCGAGGAAAATGTTCCAAATGTAGGTTGTGGAGCAACTGCATGATAATATGTATTTGTCAAAATGTAACAAACCATACACTTAAAAAGGTTCTGGATGTAAACTGAATAATGAACTCAATAAACTTGACTTAATAAAACAGACAAAACAATACTTGCATCTAAAACCAATTTTTCAAATTTCTATAAGATAGTTAAAATAGATATTTCAAAAATACTGAAATATTCAGTTATGTGTTGCTACAATGAACACTTTTATTAAGAAAATAGTACTTTTGGTATGACTTTTTAAACAAAATAAGATAAATCACTTTCGGAAGGATAAAATAAGTCTTGTAAACAAATTCTAGCCCTTGTTATTTGTTGTAAATCAGAGGAGAAAAAAGAATATTCAGTGTCACCAGGTGTCTGGTTAAAGTGAAAAAGAACATAATAACTATATTCTTGCCCTAAATTCTCAACCTACATCACACATCACAGATTTCTAAGTTTTCTTATATCGTCACTGGATCCCAGATTTCAGGAATCTGGCAATAAATATGTCATTTTTATAGCTATATGCGGAGTACCATGAACAGCACCTACACCCACTCTGTATCCTGCAGCAGCTCAGTACATTTCAACTACAGAGATGGATGAATGTGTGATGGATAAAGAGGAGAAAAGGGGGAATTACTGGGCTGGTCAAAAGATACATTTTTTTTTTTCCTCTTAAGATGGCTCTAGTAGTGCTTAGTTGTTTTTAACTTCATTTGAAACAATTTTGTTAGATTGTATTGTGACAGCTGTCATATCAGTGTGTATTTAATAAGCACATCAAAATTGGTGAATTTTTGCATAGCAATTTTAATATTGAAGGTGGAAGAAAATAAGCAATATTTCCAGCATATTATGCCAGTGAAATGCAAAATAAGATTTGTGCAGCATATGGAGAAGATGCTATGACTAACTGAACATGTCAAAAGTGGTTTGCAGTTTCACGCTGGAGATTTCTTGCTGGACAATGCTTCACGGTAGGGCAGACTAATTCAAGATGATAGCCATCGCCCTGGCTGGTAGCACAGTGGATAAGGCGCCAGCCTGAGAACCCAAAGGTTTCAGGTTCGATTCCCCAGCCAGGGCACATAACCAGGTTGCAAACCAGGTCTCCAGTCAGGTCTGTGGCTGGAGGCAGGTGAAACACAACTGTACATTGATGCTCTCTCCCTCTCTGCCACTCTCCCTTCCCCTCTTTCTAAAAATAATGAAATAAAATCTTAAAAATAAATAAATATTTAAAAAATAAGATAGTAATCATCGAGACATTAACTGAGAACAATCTATGTTATACCATATAGGAGACAGCTAAAATACTCACAATATCCAAGTTAATAAAGTTATTGGTGAAAATATAAAATGTATCTTTTATATTAAATATACTTTTGGTCAGCCCTATAGAATGACATCCAGAAGATGAAGAGGCTAAAATAAATGAACACTGGTTTCATCAATTTTTAAAAAATGGCCTGCCCTGGCTGGTGGCACAGTGGATAAGACACCAGCCTGCGAATCCAAAGATCACTGGTTCAATTCCCAGCTAGGGCACATAACCAGGTTGCAAGCCAGGTCTCCAGCCAGGTCCGTAGCTGGAGGCAGGTGAAAGGCACCCATACTTGATGTCTTGCTCCCTCTCTCCCTTCTCCTCTCTCTAAAAGTAATAAATAAAATCTTTTAAAAAAATTTTTAAATAAAAATTTTAAATGTCCTGACATTTCATGTACAATATCATCATAAAAGTAATTTACCCTTCAGTCAATTATTAATTCCAAATACTTGTACTGACATCCAGGGCAGTTTAAATTTAAGAGCACATCATTAATGAATGTTCACAATTGCCCAATATTTACCTAGTGTTTTACTCAGCTTCTGTCTTCCCTGCAGGTACTGAGCCCTAGAGAGCCAAAGATGGGGAAAAAAAGTCCTAAGAAGTAGCCCTAGGTTAGCCCAGCAGTTCCCATAGGTAACAGGTGAGACTTCACAGATGGTTGGGAAGGATGTGTGCTGCCTCCATCACCAAGACCGGCTACCTTTATAACCAGAGTTCACACCAGCAGAGAAAACCACACCATATTTTGCTGGGTATATTTTAAACTAATTTTTGCTGGTACATCAGAGGTAACATTATTTATGGATCACTGGTGAGATGTAAGAGAAAGATTAAGACTTGTCTAGGGTCTCATGAGAATAGAAAAGGTGATGCAACATGTGGCCCTACACTGATCAACTCATGAGTGTGCCCTGCTGAAAGGGTGTAAACTCAGTCCCCCACAGCTAACTTAATAGATGAAGTTGTTCAGAGTACAGAATAGGAACTAGAAGGTTATAAAAACCATTCAACCTCTAAATGGTTTTCTCCTTTCAAAGATACGCCACAGAATTGACTTTTATGCACTTAAAATACAAGTGTACCAAGGGGCATATCCTTCCATCAATCTCATATTTATTGTCAGCCCACTTGGATGAATAACTTTCGCCTTTTCTACTAACAGCCAAAATGAAGGTTAATTGATTTCCCCAAAAACAATTAATTAATTTGAATCTGTCTCTCTTGTCATTTCCTCAAGTTAAGAAAATAAGTAATTTAAGCCACTCATCTTTCTATATTCAGAAGCCCCCAAAGCTCTGCCTTTAGTTATTCTTCCCTCAACCAGTTCCTATGAGCCAGTTTTCTATAAGCTGAACTAAACAAAACTAAGAGCAGTAATTAGAACGCACCAAAAATTCATGTAATGTCACAATTCCTATTTTGTCTTGTATCATCTTGCTTTAAAGTGTAGAGAAACTTCCAATAAGTTTTTTTTTAAACCATGACTGAGGAGATGCCATATTTACTCAACTGTATACAATGACCCGTAAATAGTTTTCTGAAACTATAAGTAAATTTAAAACCCAACAGTTTAAGAATCATTTTAAAACTAATAAAAAAAGAATCATTTAAATAGATTTTGTAGCAGTATAATGTGCTCTCCTTAAAAAGAAAAACATAATTCAAATGTGGTTTAGAATAGAAGCTTTCAAAGCATAGTAAAAAGGGTATCACTTAACAATCATTCTTAAAACATGATTTTATGGGCATTATTCTAGCACAAATTTATTTATGAAAATTGTTAAATGGCAACATTTCTTTCTGTCAAGGGTTTTTAAAAGCACGTTTTTGTTACTAGTATCCTTGTTTTCATTTTAATTTCTCAAAACAATTAGAAATGTCAAAAAATTTTTATAAGTCTTTAATGATTGTGGATATAAAAGGATAAATGGGATTGACTTTTCAAAAATGAGAAAGATACAGTAAATTAAAAACTATGTATTTACTATATTTTTCATTAAATCATTTTTATTATTATTCTATTACAAGTTGTCCAAATTTCTCCTCATTTGCCCACCTCTGCCCATCCCAACCCCTGCTCCCACAGTCAACTCCCACACTGTTGTCCATGTCCCTGGGTCATGCATACATGTTCTTTGTCTAGCCCTCTCCCCTTCTTGCCACCATCCTTCTCCTCCTCTCTTTTACTATCTTAAAAACAAAAACCATAAAACAATAACAGGAAAAAAAAAAAAACAGTTTTTTTAAAGACCACATCTCTGTTCACCAATTGATCTTCAGCTTCTTTTTCTTTTAGAGGCCAAAGCTTTTATCGCATGCTCTGTACTTGCAATTCCCCACCAATGATGGGTTCAGGTCATTGCTGTTTGAAAGCTACTCCCACCTCTCCACTGACATTGCTTGGTATATTTTATTGATTATGCTGTTACAGTTGTCCCAATTTCTTTTCCTTTTGCTCCCATCCATTCAATTACCCCCCTTCCCTCTAGCAATCCCACCCCCTTAGTTGATGTCTGTAGGTCATGCATATAAGTTCCTTGGCTTTACTCTTTCCTATACTATTCTTAAGAGCCCTCTGTCTATTTTGAGCCTACCAATTATGCTTTTTAATCCCTGAACCATTTCCCTCTTTCTCCCTTTTCACCCTCCCAACTAATAACCCTCTAAATGGTCCCCATACCTATGATTCTGTTCCTCTTCTGGTTGTTTGTTTAGGGTGTTTTTTTTTTTTTTTTTTTAGATTCTGTTGTTGATAGTTTTGAGTTTGTTGTCATTTTAACATTGTTTTGAGCTTCTTTTTCTTAAATAAGTCCCTTTAACATTTCATATAATAATAGCTTGGTAATGATGAACTCCTTTAGTTATACCTTGTCTGGAAAGGACTTTATCCACCCTTCCATTTTAAATGATAGTTTTGCTGGATAGAGTATTGCTTTTCATCAGTTTGAACTTCTTGCCAGTCCCTTCTAGCCTACAAAGTTTCTTTTGAGAAATCAGCTGATAGCTTTATAGGTACCCCTTGGTAGGTAACTTTCTTCTTTTTCCTTGCTACTTTTAAGATTCTCTTTTTATTTTTAACCTTTGTCATTTTAGTTATGATGTGTCTTGGTGGGTCCTCTTTGGGTCTAGCTTGTTTGGGACTCTTTGTGCTTCCTAGACTTGTATGTCATTTCCTTTGCCAAATCTGGGTAGTTTTCCTTCATTGTTTGTCCACACAAGTTTTCAATTTCTTGCTCTTCCTCTTCTCCTTCCTGCATCCCTATAGTTCAGATATTGGCACATTTAAAGTTGTCCCAGAGATCCTAAGCCTCTCCTTAATTTTTTTAACCTGTGTTTCATCATTCTATATTGGCTGACTATTTATTTCTTCCTTATGTTCCAAATAATTGATTTGAACCCTGGTTCCCTTCCCTTCACCATTGATTTTGTGTGGCTTTTCCTTAGTTTCACTTAGCATAGCCTTCACTTCTCCCTTCTCCATTTGCCATACTCACACATATCTGTCAAGTCTGTGAGCATCCTTATCACCAGGATTTTGAACTCTGCTCTGTTAGGTTGGCTATCTTCTTGGCTATTAGGTTGGCTATCTCCTCATCACTTAGTTTTCCCACTGGAACCTTGATCTGTTTCCTCTTTTAGGCTATACTTCTCTGCCTTCTCAACCTGACAGTCTCCTATGTTGCCTCTGTGTCTTATGTAGAGCTGTCACACCTGTTACATTGTAAGGGGTGGAGCCTTAGGTATTTGTCAATGTGAGGCAACCAGTTTCACCACGTTATGGCACTGTATATGGGGGAGTGGCCTGAGAAGGAATAATGTCACTTGCTCAGCACTCACCACTTTTCCAGGCACTTCTCCCACTCCCTGTGTGGAATTGGCACCTCTCTAGCTGTGGCCCTGGTCATGGTACACAGAGTAAGTGGGTCTGCCGATGTTCTAGGATTGTGGGGGCATCTAAACAAAGGGACTGCTGAGAGACTGGCAGTTTCTTCTTCTGTCCCAACCTCCACTGGTTTTCACAGTCACAAGCAATGTGGCTCTATTGCCCCCAATGCTGGAAGTGTGAGCTGCATGGTCTGGTCTGATGCTGGGAGTGCTCTCCAGGTGTCCCTATGTTTTTTTCAATGTGTGGCTATGCTTTCTGTTGGCCAGCCACAGCCACTGTCCCACTGCTGCCACCTCTACCACCACCACCACACTGCGTACTCCCTCTCTCAGCTCCACCCCTCCTGCCTGCCTGGATAAACATTTCTTCTTTACATATATTTTAAATATTCTATTAATTATTTTTACAGAGAAGGGCAGGGAGGGAGGAAGAAAGGGAGAGAAATATCAATGTATGGTTGCCTTTCCCCTGCCTTCAGCTATGGACCTGGCTGGAGACCTGGCTTACAGCCTGGTTATGTGCCCTGGCTGGGAATTGAACCACCAACCTTTGGGTTCATGCTGAGCCACTAGCCAGGGCTCTCTTTTTTATATTTTGTTTGTTGGACTTCCATGCAGATTGACTTTCTGGAATTTCTGGTTGTCTCTAGTTTTGAGGTGGTTGTATTCCTCCTTAGTTATAGAGGGAGAGGCAGCATGAAATTATATTTTAATCACAGAGTGGACAACATTTGAAGAGAAAGCATCCCAGTCTGGCAAAGACACAAGGATACACATTCTCTGCTGATGTGGAAATCTGAAGTGCTATAGCTTATTAGAAAAAAAAAAAAATCTGGCAGTTGCTGCAATAATTAAAGCTACATATACCATCTGATTCAGCAATACTTCTTTTGTGAATCAATACTCTAGTAAAATAAGCCAAATATAATGTTTTAATGCCTAAAAGAAAAGCATTTATACATAAATGGCTTAATAAAGCTATGGAATATTACTTAGCTATCAATTTGATATATCTTTATTGGCCAGAAAAGGTGCCCATGTTGCTACAGGAGAAAGGGGGACAGCTGAGGTAAAGGTACATGTTAGGGGAAATACAGATATTTAAAGCCACAAAATGAGTAAGGTCAACCAGGAATTTTGCAAAGTGTCAGAACCATGCTCTAAGAAGGAGAGAAAGATGATAATGAGGCATAGAAAAAATTGCCAAGAAAACAGGGGGGAAATCTCAAGAGTTGTAAAAAAGAAAATAGTAGTCAAGTGAGAAATTAACATAAGGCCTTATGTTCATTGGAATTTGCCACACAAAGGTGATTTATATCTAAGTGGATTCAGTGAAATGGTGAATATGGCAGCATTTTGAAGAGTAAAAAAGAGAAATGAGAGTTGGAGGTCATTTGTACATCTAGGCAAATTTTCCAAGATGAGATCATGAAAACAAGGAAATGGGGGGATGGCCAGAAAGGAATAGGAGGTTAAGGGAGACTGACTATGTGAAGATGGGCATATTAGGCCATGTATTGATGCTGATAGAAATGATGCAGTACAGAAGAGATTGATGGTGAAGGATAAAAAGGAAGAACTTAGGGTGTGTGGCAATAGGGGATAGAGTCCAGAACACATTGGCTTTGGATAAGAGGAATAATTCATGATTACAGAAGTGGGCAGAGGAGTTCATATGTCAGTGACTTTGTAGATTTAATAATGGGAAGATACAGGAGTTATTATCTGATGATTTCTATTTTCCCAGAATGGGAAATTTAAGGGGTCTCTAGGCATGAACAATCACGTCTTCTGGAAAAACATGTAAGAGTGAGGGAGAGTGTTGCCTATCCAAAATGAAAGTAAAATTAGTTTGTTTTTGCTCTGAAATCCTTCTTCAATGATTATGCCACTGCTCTAGTGGCATATCCTCTATATGTGATCCTCTATATCCCCTAGTGTGAGGATAGAGAAATTATAAAGTTGGATTTGACCCGAGTTAGGCACTTGTTCCTTGTGTACAATAAAGGGAGATGAGAAGTGAGAACTAGGGAGTGGAATGGCTTCAATGGTGGACAATGCATCTGATTTGGGCAAAGAGTGGGCTGGAGTGAAACAACCATGAGACAAATGTGTTGGTATTTCATTGAGCTTGTAGACTTGCTGTAATGGAGGTTTTAAACAAGTTGACAGTGTGTACCATCTGGGAAACATCAATGAAGGCATCTTAGTGGGAACAGCATTTTTGAGCATGAGTGATAAAAAAGAAATAAAGTGGCCTTGTTATTATAAAATTTATAAAAACTGCCCTGGATAGTGGCACAGTGGAAAAGGCACCAGCCTATGAACCCAAAGGTCACTGGTTCAATTCCCCAGCCAGGGCACATAATGAGGTTGCAAGCCAGGTCTCCAGCTAGGTATGTAGCTGGAGGCAGGTGAAAGGCAACCATACATTGATGTCTCTCTGCCCTTCCCCATTCCCCTCTCTCTAAGAATAATAAATAAAATCTTTTTAAAAATTTGTAAAAATTTTAACCTTCTTTCTACTGTAAACCATGCTGCTTAAACCCCAGATAATCAGAAAAAAAAAAAAAAATCAAACAAGGACAGATATAGGCCAGGTATAGTTGTTGCAACACTGATTCCCAACACACAAAAGAAAATTTAACAGGGCAGCCCGTAAGCTTCTACTCAATTTTTAAAGAGTATCCCTGAAATATAGGTCCAAGTTTTCATATGGCACTAAAACTCCATGAGCCCATTACTCCTTTGAGTTCCATTTCTCTCATTCTGCTTGCACCTCAGCTGAGGTCTCTGGTCAAATCTACATGTCACTCTCACCTCACATGACTCAGAGATACAGTCTCACTACAGATCCAGCTGAAGGTATTTCTTGGCCACAGTGGTACAAGATACAAAAGCATGTTTTTATAGCAGTGTTCCTAAGTTTTCCTGCTACATCTTGCTTCCACAGTAAATTTTAAAACTCCAAGTTTTAACGTGTCTATACAAGATATATGAAACGTGCATAAATAGGTCAGTTTCCAAAGAGTCAGAAAGAAATTTTAGTGCTGATACAAATCTAAGCCATTTCTTTCTCTAAACATCCTCTTACACTTTCTTAAAGGTTTGTTTTTCTGATTGTAAAAGTGCAACAAGCCCATTGTAGGCAATTTTTAAAATATGTTTATCAAAGTAAATGATAATTTCATAATTATAACTAATTATATAATTATAGTTAGTCATAATTAATATGTGAATACTTATATTTCCTTATAATTAATATCATTGTGTTATATATTACTATAGTAATCAATATTCCATAAGCTAGAGTTAACTAGTGTTGGAATTTGAGTTTAGATCTTTTGGTATATATGTACTTTAAGAACAAATAATGAGTACTTCCCTAGATGACTGAAAGTTCCCTGTAAACGTTGTACCATAAGGCTCCCTTGCTAAGATTCTGTTGCATGTTTCCAGCTTGTGCTCCCACTCTGGAATCCGACTACTCCCTGCATTGCTGCCCAGCTTGGAAGTGGAAGTGGTGCGGTGGTAAGCCAGGGTCAAAATGAAAAGACAGGCATGTGGAAGAAAGAAAGCACATGTGAGTAAGGAAGGTGGGCCATTAACCTTGCCAAAAGAACAACACAATGGCAATGTAAAGGGCAAGGCAACATACTATGGGAACTTCTTACACATCAGAAACAATGGTTAAACTGTGGATTATGATCCTTAACAATAAATCCTCCTGATTCTGTAAATGCCCTCATTTTCCTCTCTATATTCTATTCATCCTTCAATATCCAACTCAAGACTATGGAATGTCCCTTAACTAGTGACTCAATGGAATACAAGTTCTAAACTCCTTTAGCACATTGTTCCATTCCACCAGAGAAGTTAGCCTTCAACAGTATTCATGCTTCTTTTCCATTTTATACATATTGCCAAGCACAGAACTTAGAGCATAGATTTTTAGCAAGAGGTTGACTACTTTGATAAATTCATGAAGAACATTTTTTTACAGGTACTTGGAACGTTTCACCATTCATTAATTTTAGATTACCTGGATTGAAAACATTATCTCAAACGCTTCCATTGATGAGACATCATCACTCCCTTTAATTTTCTGAAATTCTGAACTCAAATAATTCAGCTGAGATAAAAATAATTTAAGGCAGAAAAGGGTAGCCTGGTATTATATTTGATGACCAAATATGCCCTTTCTCTCCCAAGTTCAAGTCACTCTGACCTTGTGCTTTTGCCCATGTTCCATGGCTGCCTTCTACCAGTATGCTCATTCTGCTTGATGAATACCCAGGTTCCCTATAGAAATGGTGCAGAGGGTTTCAGGAATTTTCTCTGCAGAGGCACAGAAGGGAGAAGTAATGACATTCTGCTTGTGCAGTAAAACAGAGGGGCAACAAAACCGGCCAAGAATGCGGTCTTACGTATATTACCAAGATAATAACTCCAAGATTTCAGGGGTTAAAACAAAAGACCATTCTCATAATTCCTAAATATGTTGCATGCAACCAATTTTATTAACTAAATAGCTATTTTTCAAACTCACAATCCATGAATTCTTGTCAGTGAATTCTTTTTGAGTTAAAATTGTTCTGCAAACCAAAAACATGCCTCTTTAGGGGTTGCTGAAGAGTAAGGCATTTTTATTTTCATCAATCAGAGTTTTAATTCCTATATACGTCCCCCACAGAAGAGGAGGATATTTTCTCATTCTCAATTATCATTATTTTTTCAGTCTTCTTTAGTAAAACTCAAGATCCTTTTAAAACATGTGTTCCCTTAACATTGTTACTTAAATGTAACATTGTAACATCCTTTGCCAACAAAACCCTAGAAACCATTTCCTACAAATGTCATGTGTAATTTTAAGACAATGATATAAATGCACAGAAGTTTTCAGAAGTGCCACTGTATAAAAATGTATATCTAGCAAGCCATTTTTGCTGTAAATATGTCTCCCTCTTCATTATTACTATCCAGAGAAGGTTTAGATGCTGTTTTATCTAGCTTAGAAAATCCTGTTAAAATTCAGGTATTGAAGAAACCCTGGATGGACCCATGAAAAAGCCAGTAACAAACTATTTTTCACCACACTAGCATCAGTGTAGAACATCTGGTACAGTGCAGATGTCATTCGAGCCCCTGATCACTGCAAGGTGAATGATGCAAGGACAAAAGTTTATAGTCAAGGAGAATCCTAGAGATCAAGCATGCAAGTTGAGCATTGGATGTAGGCATAAGCAGTAAAACTTGAGAGTAAAATAATAGTTGAATGTCCTCAGTCATGCATAAGTAAACTAAGTTTTTATGCAAACACTTTATTAATATATGCTGATACCCAGATATTCTTATAAAATTCCTTTTTATGGGTTGCTTTTTCTAAAAAAGCAATGTATGTATGTTTTTTCTTTAAAAGCTAAAGTTTTAAAGGTTTCTATACTATTGGCATTTGGCTCACACTGGAATTATTTCAGAACCTGAAATTAAGAGACAACACATTTAGCATGTAAAACATCCTTCAAAGTCACTATTCTATGTCATTCACCTGGATGTAGCACACCAGAAGAGCTGTCTGAATTTTGGCATCTGCATAAAATAATATTTCAAGAAAACAACCATATGAGCAAAATATCAAGCTTACTTACAGCACTTGATAAAATGATAGTGAGACATCTTTCCATCTCAGAGAGAAATCTTGCTACAGGTTCCAGCATTCTCTTCTGTTACAACTGCCGATCCCAGGAAATGCATTATTTAGAGCCCTTACTCAGGTAACAGTTTACCTCAGGATGCATTATTGAACTGAGGCTCTGTTCCATGGTCATGCAAAAAGCCTGAAACTCGTTCTCATGCAGCAGCTGGAGTTAAGATAAAGCCTCTCAGTGGGTCTGGAGTCACCACTGCTGCACGTGCTTTTGTAGCGCCCTTGACTGACAGGGCTCCTAGTGCCACAATCCCGTGAATAGTCAGTTCTAATTGGTGCTCACATGCAGCCACATTCTGCCGGCACCCGAGGTGTGCTGCAGTGCGGCTCTCCCAGTCCTGCCTGTTAATGGCTTTTCAATAGCTTTCGAATGGCAGCAAACTAGATGATGAGTGGGCTGGAGGAAGCAACTCACGAAGGATCCTAAATCTTATTTGTGCACGTTGTCCATGAGCCAAATGTGACCAGATTCTTAGCTGGTGGCAGAGCTGATTATTTTTAGTTGCCACCAGTTGCTGTGTGTAAAGAGGAATTTGATAGCAGGATCTCAAAATAACCACCTCTTAGGAACAGGGGTCTTTTGATCTTAAGAAATTACATTATATTTCACAACACATCTTTTTGGTTTTCTGTGCAGAATGTAAAACTTAAATCATCCAGAAAGAGCTTTTGGTTTACAAAGCTTTACAAATTTAGAATTCTGCTACTTCTGCAGACTGCAATGAATTTCACTGTACAAGCATGTGAAGTAAGTCTGACTGAACTGCAATCAGAATGAAAGAAATATATGCTCTTCAAGGGTTACTGAAATAAAAATAAAATATCATACTCATTATGCAATAACCATGCTAACCAAACAAAAAGGTCACATTTAAGTTACTTACAAATGCAAATTCATTTTCTTCTCACAAATTGATATGTTTTGATCTCAAAAGTGAATTGACATAGTCGAAAATCTGTTTTGGATTTTGAGGGTGTTCCAAGGCAAATATGAACTGCATATTAAACATGTGCATGGAACTATGGTAGGAGCCTAAGTCTTTGGTTACCTTACTAAGCAAAAGTCGAAGATTAGTGTCTTTATTAAACAGAAATATTATAAACTTTAAATCTATGTAACAAAGGGTCATAGGTCACAAATTTTCACTATGGAATCATTCTAACTATGTTAGTAGTATAATGTGTACAAGTTCAAGGTTTGGATCAGGATGGCTTGAATTCAAACCCAGATTCTACCACTTTTGGACAAGGTATTTAACCTCTTAGAGCTTCAATTTCCTCATCTATACATGGGAAGTACAATTCAAAACCCTTATTCTGAGCATTGGAAAGATGCTTATAAAAACTCTAGCTTATGTTATTGGTGTTCAACAAAAAGTTACTATTAACACAAACAAGGAAGCCCTGGCTGGTAGCTCAGTGGATAAGGGTCAGCCTGAGAAACCAAGTGTTGCTGGTTCGATTCCCAGTCAGGGCATATAACCAGGTTGCAAGCCAGGTCTCCAGTCACATCCATAGCTGAAGGCAGGTAAAAGGTAACCGTATACTGATATTTCTCTCCCTTTCTTCCTCTCTCCCTGCCCTTCTCTCTGAATATAATGAATAAAATCTTAAAAAGAAAAATAAAACACAAATAAGGGAAAATATTTAGCTCTACATTACCTACATCAAATGACTGCAATGAACACATTAACTGATTTTCAAGAAATAGAATGAGGATTTTCAGTCTCCATTAGTAATGTATATTCTTCCTTTATTCATTCATTCCACAACTAATTATTGAGAATCACTGTTATGCAACTCATCATTTTAAGTGCTTTTCAGGAATAAAATTATGTCAAAAGAATAGCTTTTTATACAGGAATATACAGTCTATTATTTATATATTTTTTGTATTTTAAAAGATTCCCTAATAAACTGTAAGACGCAAATATTTATGTCTGTTATCCAGAAAGCAATGTTCTCTCCTTTTACAAGTTCGTCATATATGCATACAGTAATTATAAGTTTATGTGAAAGTTATCCAGTGTCTCTTTGAGAAAGTGCTATCAACCTAGCTATCCCTCCTCTTACCATACAGGTATGTTGCTTATATACCTTTCTTAAATACATGCAAATTAAATGCTGCCATATAATTATCTCAATAAACATCTTAAGATAAATGAGTTCTGTGACACCATTTACTCTTTGAATGGAAAAAAGAAATTATGAGACACAGGGAAGCATGGTGTGTACTTGGCAAAAAAAAAAAAAAATGTTATTGAAAATATGATTGATTTGTACCTAAAATGTTATAATTAAACTTGGTTCTTGTAAGAACTCTGGCCATCTCCCTGTGAGCAGTAACATTTTCCCACAGTCCAGGGGCTCATTACCAAATGTGTTTTTTATTCATTTACTCATTTATTTTACAAGTGGCTGACAAGTTATTGTTTTTGCTATTTGGCATACATTAAGAAAGATGACTTCATTCCTACCTTCAATTTACATACAGTCAGGTGAAATGTATACAATTAATCAAGCCACAGTGAAATGTGTTAGAAATTACAAGAGAGGAAACACAGACTTCTAAAACGACTGGCAGGAACTAAAGAAAATTATCAAAAATATTTGTTCTGCCCTGGCTGGTGGCACAGTGGATAAGGTGCTGGCCTGCTAACCCAAAGGTCGCAGGTTCGATTCCCCAGCCAGGGCACATAACCAGGTTGCAAGCCAGGTTTCCAGTCAGGTCTGTGGCTGGAGGCAGGTGAAAAGCAGCCATACATTGATGTCTCTCTCCCTCTCTGCCTCTCTCTCTTTCCCTCTTTCTAAAAATAATTAAAATTTAAAAATCTTTAAAAAAATGATTTAAAAAAATTTGTTCTTAGCTTTATGAAAATTTATGAAGAGTGTGCTTCATATGTATGAAGTATATATACATATAATTCCCCAGATTAAGAATTGCTCTCATCTCTTTGTCTCTGGAAATGACATATTTGTGCTAAAATAATGGTAAAACTATGTTTAACTACATAGAAATACATATCTATATTTTTCATCTTTATCAAGCAAAAATTCACTTAAATGCAGACATTTAATACAGGTGGAAAATAATTTTGGCTCTACTAAAATATTTTTATTCTATAAAAATAATGTTAACTTAAAATTGATGAAAATTTCTTGAAATCTGACCATCCCTACAATACTCAACTTTGTGTTAGGACATAACATGCTCATTCCAAGATTCATTAAAATGTCAAATATAATATCAGATGATAATAGCAATGAAAGACCTAGGTTGCATTATATACAATTAAGAATTAATTTATTTTGCAGAACATGATCAAGTACAAAATGAAATTATGCAGTTGAAAGAAGGGGTTGTCTTTAATTGCCACAAAACTTACACACCAATGAAGTAAAAGTATTTTGTTATCTTTCAGAATTATTACAATGAATAATTTTTCTTATTAGGTGTTACATACTGTATTCCAAAAGCAATTTGTAAAAAGGAAATTTCTTTTTTCTTTTATACACCAACCAGTATTTTAAATAAGAACAAGTAACTTCTTTTAAATGTTAGCATTATGAAACACCAGGTTTCTTCAAATAAGGCTTATTTATTTTCTAGCTAAGAAAAAAAATTTTTAAATGAGACTAGTGACAGTCATTTAAAAATTACACTTGCTCATTATTAAATACCTTTTAAAGTGGGGAATGTGTAATACATAGCTTCAAATAGTTTTTCTAGTGAAAACTCACAGATCAGATGATTACATTTAGACTTATTTTGAGGAATCTACTACTATTTATGGAAAGCTTTTCATAATTACTAAATCTAATATTTCATTTTTAATACTTTATTAAATGAGGGAATTAAAATTCAAGTTTATATATATATATATGTATGTGTATATATATATGTATATATCTTATATAAAAATTCCAAATGAGGCTATAAATCACATGCATAAATTGTTTATAATACAAATGAAAGCTCTGTGACACAAGCATCTTTGTGCCTCTGCTCTGGGAATAGTTTGGGGATTAAAAATATTAGACTTTGATGAAGCAAATCACATAAAGGTTAGGGACTTTGACCCACAGGTGACCCACAGGTGATCCATACAAAAAGTATAAGAATTAAATCCATAATAAAACCTATCACAAATATTGACTGATTCTGGGTGGATGATTTCAAGCCCTTCTCTCCTGGGAACAATACTCTGGTTTAATAACTTAAGGCCCTATAAGGCTTAAGGGGACTTTTCCTGAGGCTGCAAAGAAGGAAAGATATGAATTGTAAAGAATAAAAAGGCATAGGTAAACTCAGTTCTTGCTAGATAAGCAGTCTCACTGGTCATCCCCCAGGTACCTCAGGACCAAGATCAAGCCCGGTTTGTCTAATTGATCAGATCCCTGCCTTTCTGATCATGCCTTCTTCCACAGTCTGCCAACTGTTGGGGCTGAACTCAATTTCAGCCAGTCTACTAAACCACTGATGATCAGATTCAGGACTCCTAACCTTCAAACAGCCTCAAGCCTTCTACCAGCACAAGTGGACATTTAATTTAGTTGTAGGCAATCGTGGGGTGAACAGAGAAGAAAGCTTTAATATAGTTCTGCATTGCTGGAAAGAAAAGTGAACTGATCTCTCTGTGTCAGCAGAGAAGGAGGGATGCTAGCTCAGCTAAGCATTGTTTTAGTGCCTACATGTAATACTGTAAAGGTTAGAAATGACTTATCAGCATTTATACTAATATTTTCATAGAACAGCAATGTAAAGTTTAAAAAGAACACAATTTCTACATTACTCCAAAAAAGATCAAAAATTGCTCTTTATATAATGCAGTGTACCATATAACATATATGTGCACTGATATGGGTATTTATCTACACACAATATGAAATATTCTAGTTGTCATTTGGTTAATCACATTCCCTTTGTGATATTTTTTTCTCCCTAATCAAAATAATATGCTCTGAATTCTAATGAATATCAATTAAATTATGTACCTAGGAAAGAAAATCTGTAAAAGATTTGCAAATGTATTCACTTGAATATTAATGCCACTTTGAAATATCTCCAGCATGTGTTAAAACTCTGTAGGATGACTTGCCCATTTACAGATTTTGTTTTACCTCACCCAAGTTTGACCTCAAACAAGAGGCTGCACATATTCATTGTAAATAAAAGACCAACAGTATTGGTGTATGTTTGTATGATTATACCTAGATTTGTATGCCTATGTGTAATATGATGCATGTATGCAAACCATAAATTAAGTATGGTCTTCCTTGTTTTTAAATCCATTTGAGAGAGTTAATAGCTTTATGTAACTAGGAAGGCAGTCAAATAAATGAACTTTTATGAATGATGAAGATTACTATAGAGATCAGTGATGACTTAGGAGAGTTGAGTTCAGAAGGCAGTATCTGAAGTATTTTAATGGCCTAAAAGATAATCTCAATATTCCTAAAAAGGAAGTAATTCTGAGATAACTAAATTTGGAGCCTCTCCTTCAACTTTCATAATTGATATAAATTTCATAATTGATTAAAATGTCTTTTTAGTTGAATTATGTCCTTATCTACAATTTAACCATCCATCCACTTATTATATATACACTAGTTATTTATTCAATTTCTATGCATTTAAAAAATTCATTTGGAGCCCTTTTAACCTACAAATTCTTCTCAACTTAGAAATAATGATATAACTCTAAAGAGATTTAAAGAATTTCCTCCCCAGATTCATTTGTTTTTATTTCAGAGTGATGAAGCTGGCAACTTTTTCCCCTCCTCTATAAGGATGATTAGTTTATATTAATATACTCTTTCTTTCAAAAAATAGGAAGATGTGCCAAAAGCATATAAGAGCTTAGTTTTAATTCTGCGTTTCCTCTCCAATGCTACAACCCACTCCATATATTGGATAAGATCAGGCTGCCACTGCATTGTCCTGTGGGGGATGGGGCTCAGGAACCCCAGTGCTGGAATGGTCTGTAAATAGAAAATAATCTGTTCCTGATCTACAATCCATGACCTAATGTTTCCTATTGGAAGCTTTCTCTCCTTTCCTCTTCATTCCTCCTGATACAGAGAGAACTGATTGAGATCACTGAAGATACAACAACAATAACATTAAATTAAAAAGAAAAAGATCACTGAAAAGAAGGAGGAGGGGCTGTAGAAGGAGTTTGCTGAGAAGCAGTCTAGGACCGGATTGGTTGAGAAGCTGATGCCTCCAGAGCCCATGGGAATAAAAAGAGGATTAGCTCTTTAGCTCAGGATCTTTCCTGCCACCTCAACTGTCTCTGGCTTAGGCTCAGGCTCTGGCTCTAGCTCTAGCTCTTGCTCTCTCTTTTTCCTCACTGAGGATGCCTGGATGATTGTGCTGCAGTTGCCTGCATCTCCCAATGGACAGTATCTTGTGTGGGAAGGAACTCTCCGGGCACAGCCTAGGGTTGGGCTGGCCTGGCTGAGGGTGGGTTGGGTTATTCTTTGGATGTTCTAGAAGCGATGAGCTCTGAGGAAGAAGCCTGCCATTCTTTCATAATTTGTGTGTTATGTTGTTTTAGTTTGTAAACTAACCGTATGGAAATAAAATACCTAAAAACTAACAGGGGGAATTCTATAACCCAGGTATTGGGATTGAGCCTTAATTGATAGGTTTAAGTGATTAAAGCTGTGACTTGATAGGCTCAAGTGACTGGTTTTGAATCAAGACTCCTTTATCAACAAACCCTTGCCTCTGGAATTTTGCCTAGAAGGGTGGTAGTATGCAGTGGGACCCCAACTTGATGTGCGCTAACACTCCCCTTTTCTTATCTCTATCTATACCTTTCTCCCTCCTTAACACTCTTACTGGTGACTGGAGGAACGTCTAAGAATAAAGGGATAATCACAAGTACATTCTGCCTATATTAGGGGAGGTGAATGACACTCTAGAAGGATGGCACAACATTTCCATCACCAAGACTCCTCCAGTGAGCCACCATTCTTTTGTTCACATCAGTGAACATACTTGGATAATAATTGTGTCTCTGCCACTCCCTAAAGGTCAGGCTACCTGTTGGAGGTTGAAATTCCTCAGATTAAAAAAAAAAAAAAGTAGACAGTGCTCATTTTGGCAGCACATATACTAAAAAAAATGGAATGATACAGATATTAGCATGGTCCCTGCTCAAGTATGATATGCAAATTCGTGAAGTGTTCCATATTAAAAAAAAAAAAAAGTAGACAATAATACCTACTGCACAGGATTCTTATTCACAGACTACTCAACAAGTGTATTTCCAACCATTGTTTACAAAACATTTAAGTACTCCTGATGTTTTATTGACATAATGCTATCATTATCTTCATAAAAAGTTATTATATGATTTCCCCTGACTACATCACCAACCTTTGGTACAGCCTTGCATGTATCAATGACTTATAAAACCCCTTCACAGTAAATATTTACTCCATGTTTCTATGGGCCAGGCATTGAGAACATAATTCCATAGAATTCTATCAATCCTGGAAATAGCTGTGCAGTATACATACAACAGCTATGAATCAGACTAGATACTGACATATGGAGTTTACAAAGATTATAGAGCAGGAAATATAAACTATGGAAAAACTATGCATAGCATTTTGGGGCAGACAACCAAAGCTTGATGATTTGGAGCCTGTTCCTGAAGCAGTGGTACCTAAGCAGACAACTTCATGATAGAAAAAAAATCAGGCAAAAGAAATGGGCCGAGGGAATGCGGGGATGTTTACGGCATGCTCAGATTTTCAACAAAAGTTTCACATGGCTAAAGGAGATGTGCATGGAATGACCAGGTGAGAGGTGAGTCTAGAAAAGTCATCAGAGGCTAGATTGGGTGAAAGGGAGGAGATGGGTTTATTTCTTGTGAATCATAAAGAGATGGGAAATTTGAATGCCAGAAAGGGAGGTGGTTTGAAAGTTATGAATATCTGATTGCAGGAAGTGACTGAAGCAGAAAGCAGTAAAAGTGACAGTATGGTTTGGAAGCCATGGGAGAATCCAAAGCAGACTGAATTGCCCTGGTGGCCAGAACAAACACAGTAATGAGTAAGAAGAGCAGAGAGCATGTTCTTCTTCAAGCAAAATATAAGTTTCTAAATATAAGTTTCTCCAGTGTTTTTGAAAACCCCTTCCCTATATGTGTTTCCCTCTTTATAGTCTTCTCTCTTCAGACCCCGTGTCCTCACAAGAGTAGACTTGATCTGATCTAATGTGCTGTTTTGTTCATTTATCTCATATCACCAATCCTAGAAGTATCTCTTCTCTAGAAGCACAAATTCTAAAAGTTCTGGACACAGAATTGACATCAGAAAAAAATGAACTTAATGTGCCAGACAAAGTCACTTGAAATAATCCTCCTTAGTATTGGGTTGGCCAAAAAATTTTCCATACAATGACTCTAATGAGTGGTGCTCAGTTGTCTTTAACTTGCTTTGAAATAATTTTAAGTTGTATGTGATAGCTGTCATATGTGCATTTTTTATCTTTTTTTAAAAATTTTATTTAGTTTTAGAGAGAGGGGAAGGGAGAGAGGCAGAGAGGAAGAGAGATATCAATGATGATTGTCTTTCACCTGCCTCCAGCTAAGGACCTGGCTGGAGACCTGGTTATGTGTGCCTTGACTGGGAATCAAACTAGTGACCTTTGGGTTCGCAGGCCAGCACCTTATTCACTGTGGCACCAGACAAGGCTCAGTAGGCACTTTTTTTTAAACTTATCAAAATTGGTGAATTTTTGTGCAGCAATTTTAATATTGATGATGGAAGAAAATATGCAACATTTTTGGCTTTATATGCTTTATTATTTTAAGAAAGGTAAAAACACAGTGGAAACACACACACACACAAAAGGATGCATAAAGTGTATGGAGAATGTGCTGTGATTGATTGAACATGTCAAAAGTGGTTTGTGAAGTTTTTTGGTATAATTGGCATTTTGGCCAAATAATTTTCTGCTGTGGGGCTGTCTTATGTACTTAAAGATGTTTAGCCCCACCCCTGGCCTCTGCCCACTAGAAGCCAATGGAGGGAGATAGTTGACATACTCAAAATATACAAATCAATAAAATTTTTGGTGAAAATAAAAAATGTGTGTTTTATTTTACAGGAAAAAAAAAACAAAACAGACTTTTTGGGCACCCAATATTTTCCAACAGCGTTTCCTCTCTTCTTCAGTGTGGCTTCAATCTCAAACACCAGAACAATCCTAAAGTACAGGTAGTCAAAAAATAAGTACGTTATTCCATTTAGCACTTACAGAATAAATATCCACATTGGTTTGAAAAAATTAAATTATAAATAAACTATGTGAATAGTTCTAAGAAGTGACTTCAAATTTTTCTTTTCTTTTCTTTTTTTTTTTTTAATTTTATTGTTGTTGTATTACATCCATCCCCTTTTTGCTCCCCTCTGTCTCCCTTCAAATTTTTCTTAAGGCTTGATTCTATATAGCAAATAATTAAAAAGCACTTAATATGTGCCCAGTATAATTCTCATTACTTGTGAGGTATTAAGTCAGTTAATCTTCTTAATAGATCTATACAGTAGGCACTACTATTATTTTTAACAAATGAATAAATTAAGGCAAAAGACTAGGCAAGATGTCCCAGATCACACAGCCATAAAATCACATGACTCACTAAGACTTTCAAGCCATAGTGTTCAACATACCCTTAATCACTGGCATATCACCTCCTGCTCAGTGGTTATACCTTTAAAAAAAAATTTTTTTTTTTTTTTGATTTCTGAACATGCCATTGACCCTCAATCTTAAGCACATACTTTTACTTCTGTCTGACATTCTTTTCTGCCTTTCTCACTCCTCAACCTCCTTTATCTGATGAACTCTACCCTATATATTACATGCATAGAGAGGGAAAGGAGAGGGAAAAGGAAGGCACATAGAAAAGACCTATAAGGAATAAGAGGTGCAGAAGGTAAGAAGATGAGTAAAATGAGGCAGGAAATAAGCACTCAAGAATCACAGGTGGGTAAGCTGCTTACCCTTCTGTGTCCTTCACCCTTTATTCTTTGCTTAGGTGAGCTGCACTGATTTATTGCTTTAATGCCCGCTGTATCCCATTATGGCTTATTTATGTCCTTTGTGGGCTTCCTCTCAAAATGCTAATATGATGCTAATACAATGTTATTTTACTCTCTCACTCTAGATTGTACATCATGGCAGAGGTTGCAATGTGCAGGATTAGTCAGCCATAAATGTAAAGAGAAGATAAGTCTTAACAAAATATTTATAGATAGGAAGTAGGACTTCATAAATGGAAGAGATGTATTTTTATATATGGGGTTTGAAAGACCTAGAGAAGAGTGGAAATTTTAGATTCTCATGAAATAAATTGCTAAGCAATAGCAACTGTAATATACTTTTTAAAATTTAACATATTGCTGCTAGCAACTACATGTAAGCTGATAATAATACAGGACCATTTTCAGAGCACAGAGGATGTTGATACACACCTCTAGACCCCAATATAGAGGTATTAATAAAGTGTTCAAAACTGGTTATAAGGTAACAGGGTGTGAAGAAATACCACTGAAATAAAAGTCTCACATGACCCTGATGAGGGACAATTTAAGGATGTCAAATATATGGTTTCATTTACATGACATTCAAGTGCAATGTCATGTAAATTTGTGATTATGGTTGTTTTAAAGGGGGGGGGCACAAGGGAATTTCCTAGAATAGAACAAATATTTCATCTTTTGATCTGGATGGTGGATACACAAATATTTAAAGATATAAAGATTTACTGGTGTAAGATTTGTACATTTTACCTTATCCAAATTATATCTAACTTTTTTAAGTGTTGCAAAAAAAGTGACACAGTTTTTGTTTGTTTGTTTGTTTTAAGATTTTATTTATTTCCAGAGAAAGGAAGGGAGAGAGGCAGAGAGGGAGAGAAACATCAATGCATGGTTGCCCCTCATCTGCCTCCAGCCATGGACCTGGCTGGAGACCTGGCTTGCAACCTGGTTATGCGCCCTGGCTGGGGAATCAAACCAGCGACCCTTGGGTTTGCAGGCCGGCGCCTTATCCACTGTTCTACCAGCCAGGGCAATGACACAGTTCTTAAGACAGCAGCAAGAAATGTAGCAAAAGAAAGATTTCCAAGGTGTGTAAATTAAGGTAGTTCATCCTACAGTCATTCACTTGTTAGCCACTGACTGATGAGCTACAAATTTTATGCCAATGCACACATATAAATACAGTATTCTCTGTGCTTTTAGAGTGATTTCTTAGCATAGTAAACAGGTGATTATAATACGATACAGTCAATGCAAAGGTAAACTATAAACAGAACATCATGGAATCATAGAAGAGGTGAGAAAAGATGGTTCCCAGGAGGGGCACCTCCAGCAAAGGCATGGTGCACTGGGACTGTTAGCCAGTTGATATTCTGGAACTTTTGCACTGAAAATATGAAATGCCTAAAGTTGAACCTATAGAGATGGACAGGTAAATTATAAAGCACATTGTATATGGCATAAAAAGCTTCAACATCTCTGCCAGAGATGTTATTTACTCTGGAATCCCATAGTCTCAAAGAATCTCAGAAAAGGGTCCATAACTTTTCAAAGGGGTCCTTGACCCCCCAAAATGAAGACCTCTCTTGAAGCTAATGGAGATTTTAAACAGATGAGTTAAATCATGGGACTCTGTGAAGGACAGATTTGAGGAAGATAAGATAGACAGCAGGAAAGTAAATTAAAAGCTCTTATAACCATCCACACCAGAGAAAATAAGGGCTTGAAACTGAGTACTAGCAGAGAGAACAGAGCATACTGGGTAAATTCTCCCAAAGATGACTTTGAGATTGCCAGAATGGGAAGGGGATTTATTACAAGAGAAAAAGGGAGAAGGTGACTGGCCACCAGGTTTCTAAATGCTTGTGTGCTTGGTGAGGTCATCAGCAGAATCAGAGATGTGGAAGAAGCAGCGGAGTGGAGGATGGTGAAGTGAATTGGAGGAAAAACAGTAAGCCATTCCTTGGAGATGATAAGTCTAGGTAACATCCACAATAGAATTTTTAAAAATATGTACAGGAGGTGTTCAAAACGTCTTAACCTTCTATCCCCATAAAACCGTGATTTATTAACTGAACAAATATTGATAACACGCCTGCTGATCACAGGGTTTCTGCCAGTGCTGGAGAGAACAGGATAGAGTGGACATGAATTCTGATCTCCAATTATTTTCTTTTTCTACCATTCTCTTAACTCTTTTTTTATGGGGTTGGTCTGAGGCATAGGTTCACTAACTCAAAAACTCTCTGAACCCCATCCCTTTGATTATTTTATGGAGTACTGGCAAATGACTCAACCCTCCATTCACTCTCTCCTCCCTGAGATAGTGAAAGTTCCTACTTTCTAGTCATGTGGTTGGCTCCTCTGGCAATCAGCCCCCCATCCTTAGGTGCTTTCTAAAAGTCCCTTCAATAACAGCAAGAGATAGTTTTATGGCTTCATCACTTGGAACTTGCAAGGATTTTAGGAGCTCTGTGCCAGAAATGGGAACAAAGATCAAGTACATATATCTTATAAATCATAATATCACAGCTATGAAAACCATGGTTGTGGATAAGATCTCTATGAAATATGTATAAATTAGGGGAAAAATGCCCTAGAACCAAATTCTAGAAGTGGAGACACCATAGGTATAAAAATAAAAGATCCTTGGCTGGTGGCACAGTGGATAATGCACTGGCCTGTGAACCCAAAGGTTGCTGGTTCAATTCCCAGCCAGGGCACACATAACCAGGTTGCAAGCCAGGTCTCCAGCCAGCTCTGTAGTTGGAGGCAAGTGAAAGGCAACCATACATTGATGTCTCTCTCCCTCTCTGCCTTGCCCCCTTCCCCTCTCTCTCTGAAAATAATAAAATGTTTTTAAAAAAGAAAAAGAAAAAGAATATATACCAAAAATGATGGAAGGAGGGAAAAATATTTTCCCCATGTTCAATTAGTTTGGTCTACTTTATATTAGATCTTATATACTCATTTGGTACAACGTAAGTTTTAGATTTCTTCATTTTCCTCCACTAAACTATGAAAACACTTAGCCTTGCTTATCTTTGTATGCTCCCTGACTGGCACATGGTTGTTTAATTAATCTATTAATAAAATAACACAGCCCTGGCTGGTGTGGGTCAGTGGTTGGAGCATCATTCATTAACCAAAAGGCTGCAGGTATAATCCCTGGCCCAGGTACATGGGATCCCCAGTCTAGGATTATACAGGTGGCAACCAATGGATGATTCTCTCTCGACTCAATGTGTCTCTCCCCTGCTTCCTCTCTCTAAAAGCAATGAAAAACTGTCTTAGAGTGAGGATAAAAAAGTTATTTTAAATAACATACATGGTATACAATTAAGGTAGAATAGTATTGGGTTTTTATTAGTAAGTTCCTTGAACAATATTTAGTTCTCCTCTGATATTTTCCTGTATTTCCATATCTAATTAAAATATAAGGACATAATGGATTAGGTTCTAATAGTACTTTTCCTTCTGCATCTTCAGGGATAGACAAGAGAATATCCAGCTTAACTCATTTAAAGGCTGATTTACACAAGAACCAGGGAAAAGGTACAGCTGCCTATTATTGCATTCCCAAATCATTATCATCATCTAATCCATCACCAAATGGTAAGATTAAGCTAAAAGAGAAAATAGAATACACACTATTCACAAAATGTATTCTCAACTATACAAAGCACATACATACTATAACAGTGAAAAAATTAGAATCCCCAGAACAAACTGTGATTGCAGTTAGTTCAAAACATTTTATTTTGTTTGGAATGCCTGCTAACTGATTCTGTTCCTCAGACATAAAATACAGAGAAGGTAAATATGTCTTCTTAATGTCCACTGTATATTCAGTTTTCATTTTAGCATGTTACTTTTTAAATATTGAATTTAATAAATAGTTACTTAAAGACTATTATGTGAAAAATCTTTTCCAAAAGGCTAAGTTGGAGAAGATGATGAACAAAAGTGCACAGGTCCCAATCTCAAGTAATTTATGGTTTCTTGGAGGAAGGAGAGCAGACATGAAAACCTTAGCTAATTTTGGCACAACTGTTTATGTCAAATCAAAGTGCTTTTACGCAGTGCTATGAAAACACTGAAGACAGAGTAATTCATTCTGATTAGGGATATAAGGGACTCATCTGACCTGAGCAAGAGAGATAGTTAGGAAATCCAGGTTACAGAATGGCATAACCAGGTCTGGAAAGAAAGATAGACATGTTTTTTGTTTTTTGTTTTTTTCTTTTAATTTTATTGTTGTTGTATTACATCCATCCCTTTTTTTCTCCCCTCTGTCCCCCTCCCCACCCACTCTTTCCCCCCAAAGTCAATCCCACCTGTTGTCCATGTCCATGGTTCCTTTATACTAGGTTCTTATCTAAGCTGCTCCCCTTCTTTGCCTCTGCCTCCCCCCTCCCCCCTACCCCTTTCCTCCTGACCACTGCAGGCCTATTCCTTGTATTCATACACTTGGTTCTGTTTTGCTTGTTGTTAGTTTTGCTCATTATTGTCCTGTAATGGGTGAGAACATATGATACCTGTCCTTCACTGACTGGCTTATTTCACTAAGCATAAT